>JAYXIM010013869.1:0-16200 GCA_037575425.1 Anastrepha fraterculus | reverse complement strand
CAGTCTTAGCATCCATACTGTCTCTTTATTCCTTCCACTTTAATCCATCCGTTTTTTTGACTGAGTGCTTGGACTTGTCCCACCCCTAATCTGTTAATCTAATCTAATCAAATTTGACCTTCACGCACGTACGACGACACATGTAAAAACTAATGTATGGGAATAAGTTTCCGTCCTTTCTTAGCCAACTTGACTCCATCTTTCAGGCAGCATACGGATTCCTCTAACGAAAAATTCGAGTTCTTTTGGCTTCATCCATTCATTGAGTGAAGTGAACCGCTCCCCAATAATGGTTGACTGGATTGATCGAAACAAATGGTAACCCGAAGGTGCAATGTCTGGAGAATACAACGGGTGGGGCAAAATTTCCCAATTCAGTCCTTCTAAATATTTCTAGACCGACTTGGCCGAACGTATGGTCTGTTTGTCATGTCTACAGTCACATTCAGGCCGCTTTTCTTTGAGAGCTCTATTCAAATGCATTAGCTGCAGTCGCTAACGATCGCCAGTGATGATTTCAGCTGGTTTAAGGAGCTCGTAATAGATGACACCCTTCTGCTCCCATCTGCATAACCTTTGAAGCATGAATATTTTGTTTTCGCTATCGATGGACCAGGTTCACCTGACAGACTCCACTACATTTTCGACGCTTTGGGTTATCATTATAAGTCCATTTTTCATCGCCAGGGACGACGCGATGCACAAAATCGTTTCTTTCTGCCGTTCAAGAAGCATCTCACACTGCATCAAACGTCTCTCGATATTCCTCTTCTTCAATTGATGTGGCACCCAGTTACCTACTTTCTGAATCATTCCCATCGCATGCAAACGTATACCGACGGTTGATCTGTCAACATCCAACTCTTTAGACATACCATCCAGTGTTCGACATGCGTCTGTATCCAATAGCTGTTGTAATTTGGTATCAAAGAATCAATATATGACACGTTTGAGCTGCACTTTTCTTTAAAAGGTAATAATGTAGCCTGACTTCCAGCAATTGATGTCTTTTCGGGACGAACGTAGACATTTTTGACGACAGATAAAAAAGGATCTTTACGCTTCAAACAAATATCAGCTACTGTAATTGCGGTCTCACATATACACCTTCAAGTCACCAGTATATTACTAGAGCGAACAGGAAAACAGTATCAGCAGCAGCACCTCTTTTACGAGGGCGAAAACTTATTCCCATACCCAGTATAAATCTTCTGATGGGGGGATTAATTTTGCGCTACCTTGTATTTTGTGTCAAAACCTCTAATAATACTTAAGAGCGCTGGTGAAGCAGAAATGCAAATAAGAAAGGCACTTTAATTAAATAAATAGCGGTTTTTCCAAATAAAGGTTATGGTGAAAAATGCTCCCAGCAAACGGCCACATAAAATATTAACATGAAAGTTATTATTTTTTCTTTTTGTCTGGGCAGACTAGCAGGTACAGCACTCAGACACAATGTACTGCACTCGGGTTCCCTTTAAAATTTTCTTTAAATCTACCCGACCTCCGAAGAAATCTGAGTAGTCTTTGGTGTCAAGGAGCCAAGGTGATCGCTTCTGAAAATTAAATGAATGATTTTTTTATATTTCGACTGGTCTAAAGCTGTTTATTTTGGCAACATATTAAGATATCTGTTTTTTTGCTACTATGAACTGGTAATTTACCGCTAGCATAGAAAAAAGGAACTATTTGAACTAAAAACCGAACAGGTATTATTCCAGTATTTTTCTCTGCAGGCTACACACGTCGCATGTATGTATATGTATGTGTCTATGTATAGACGCCATAAACGTTTTTTTTCTTTTTGTTTTATAGCAGTGCGCCCAACTGACCAAATGACCAAATAAACATTCAAGTATAACTTTCACTGCTCAACCGTCTGTTCAATCGCCAATTTTCCAGTGCAAGCAATAAAGCCACAACTAGACGAACACGTACATGCACACACACACACACAAACCTGAATATATGTAACTAAGTTAGTGAGTATACGTAGTGTTCTCAATGGTTTGGAAAAATTCATGTCACTTCAGCGTTACCCTATTTATTATGTAGCTTAGCAGGTAGTATATGTGTATATGCGTGTGCGTATGTGTGTGACCTTCAACTCGGCGCAAACGTCGAAAAGTTGCCAAGTGCTCACTGACCATTATCATACTTTTTATAATGTTTTGTGCCACAAAAGAATGAGAGGTAAAAAATAAAAAAAAATATTTGCGCTCCTTTGTTTTAACTGCTTATTTTTATTTCTTTTATTTATATCTTTGTGCTACTTGGCGCTTATGGTGTCTGCCAAAATAATCAAATTAACTGTAAACTGGACGATCACAAGTCGAGAGTAAAAACAAGGCAAAAAGTCGTACACACATACTTACATACACATAAAAAGAGTGACAAGCGAAGCGCAAAATAAAGACTAACAAAAATATTTAGCAGAAAAAAAAGTGGAAAAAAATTTAAAAATTTCGTCAGTGACCAACTCGGCCAAAAGAAAGAATTTCTTTACGCTCTATACACAGCTTAATTCCAGCACTGCTTTTTCTGTTTTGCAAAGTTTTGCAATTTTTTGGCGCTTGGCTTTTGTTTTTCACTTTTGTACGTGAAAATATCGCCTGTCTCCTGTGTCCGTGGCGATAAAAAAGTAGTCTGGCAGAAAAGGAAATAAAAATAAAAAAAACTTAAATGAAATGTTGCCGAATTTTTGTTAAATTTTTGTTTACATGAAGGTATTTGTAGCAACATATTTGCTTATATAAAGTATTTGCTTATATATATGTGTAGGCAGCCATGTAAGTATGTAAAGGGTCTCTCATATAGATATTCCTTTAACTCTTTGTGGAGCATAGGGCGTCAATAATTCCAGATCGCTACCGTGTACTGTAGCTGTTTTGCGCTATAACGCTCAGTTCGCTCCATGATAAGCCAAGAGTTGCCATTTCGGATTCGGTTGATCTCCGCCAGGTTTTACGAGGTTTTCCGACTGAACGTCCTGCTTGTTGGAGCGAGTTCCGCCTTAACGCTTGTTTAGCCACGCTGTTGCTGTCTTTTCGTAGTGTGTGACCAATCCATTGCCATTTCCTTCTCTATACTTCACAGACAATCTCGACCTGATGGGTAATCCTAAGAAACTCGGAGTTATTTATTTTATGGAGCCAGAAAATTCTTGGTATGCGTCGAAGACAGCGGCTGATGAAAATTTGAAGGCGTTACAGTTACAAATCACTGTAACCTTCCAAGTAGTGCACCCATATAGCAACACAGAATTAACACATGCCTTGAATATTTTCAGTTTGGTATGGTTGTTCTGCTATACAGGCGCGAGAATACCAGACTTCGCTTTCCATACTCTTTGTTCAACATTTATGTCAGAGCCTCCACTTGCGTCGACAATACTTCCGAGGTAGCAAAACTTCTTCACGCTCTCGAGCTGCTGTTCATCAACGTCCAATGACTCAGAGGTGGTACGGTTGAGATACAATGCTTTAGTTTTATTGACGTTGATATTAAGTCCAGTCGCACGAAGTTGCAGTTACCCGAGCGTTGCCATAGCCTTAAGATCAGAAAGCTTGGATGACAGTAAGCAAATGTCATTGGGATAGGCCAGGTATCTCAACATGGTGTTATCAAGCTTCCACTGAATGCCACATCGATCACCAACAGGAAGAGTAGAGGCCATGATATTTTCGATAAGCAAAAGAAAAACGAATTGAGGGGACAATACACCCTTACCACACTGCACTCTCAACTCAAAAAGGCTCTGACAACTCACCTTTGTAGAGCACCCGGCAATTTGTGCCGCGATAGCTTTCCTTAATAAGAGCTACCAGTTTTTCGGGGATACACTTTCTCCGTAGAGCTGGCCATATGCATTCGCCGCCGACGCTGTCAGACGTCTTTTCGAGGCCAATGAACAACTGCACCTTTTGTTTTGATTTAAATTCAACTGATTCAACCGATGATGCGTATTGTGTTGATTTGGTCAGCGCATGAAGAGCCGGTATGAAAGCCTGCCTGACAAGAGCTGATAGTTGCTTCAAGGTGATCTTAGTTCAGTATAATTCTGGCTACTATCTTAAAAATTGCGGGCAGTACGCAGATGCCTCTCCAATTATTGCAATTCTTGAGGTCACCTCTTTTGCCAGCTTCACAATGATGCCATCCTTCCACTCTTGTGGAAAAGATTCTTCTTCTCATATAGCTGTGATTAGCGGGTGTAAATTTTTAGTGAATAGTGATGCGCCGCACTTGTAAAACTCGGCCGGTATACTGTCAATCCCTGGAGCTTTTCCGTTTGGAGGTTGTTTGATTGCTGCAGTGGCCTCTGCTAGGCAAGACGATGTAATTTTAATAAGCGAGTTTATATCAACGGCGATGTCATTAGCAGGTGGATCAGGCGTATTGATTACAATGTTTAGCACAGAAAAGAAATGTTGTTTCCAGCGAAGCAGTTGTTCTGCGTCGGTAATCAGCAATCTATCATCGAGATCTTTAACTGGATATATTTAGCCTCTTATGGACGAGTCTTTCGGAATACGTCTAAATATTGTTTTACCATAATTGTATTTTGTATTTACAAGTATTGGATGGGCTCAGAAAAAGTGAGACGAGGCGAGATTTTTTGACGACTTTATCGATCCCATTGGTAATAACGTGTAATAACGTCCTCTCTCGACGAACAAAACTAACACTCTACAAGACTTTCATCATGCCCGTCCTAACGTACGGCGCAGAAGCTTGGACGATGACAACATCCGATGAAGCGACGCTTGGAGTGTTCGAGAGAAAGATTCTACGCAAGATTTTTTGACCTTTGCACGTTGGCAACGGCGAATATCGCAGACGATGGAACAATGAGATGTATGAGCTTTACGACGACATAGACATAGCGCAGTGAATAAAGATCCAGCGGCTACGTTGGCTGGGTCATGTCGTCCGAATGGATACAAACGCTCCGGCTTTGAAAGTATTCGATGCGGTACTAGCTGGTGGTAGCAGAGGAAGAGGGCGGCCTCCTCTGCGTTGGAAAGATCAGGTGGAAAAGGACTTGGCTTCACTTAGTGTGTCCAACTGGCGCTGGTTAGCACGAGAAAGAAACGACTGGCGCGCTTTGTTAAACTCGGCCAAAATGGCGTAAGCGGTTATAGCGCCAATTAAGAAGAAGAAGAATAACTTCACTATTCCTCTGGCTATGGAAACATTTTTCAGCACTCCAATTAATATCCCTGAGAATATTGTAGTCAACCAACCGTAGCCGATACGCTCACAGCGAAAAGAGATTGTCGTCTTTTTCTACAAGGAGGCGAAAAGTTTCGTCGAAAACCAGCACTAAAAAATCTCTTACACATGTTTTGCTTGCCTTCCACCGAATCCATAAATAAATATTATTTCATATTTCGCCATAAACTTTATGGTAATCAACTTTTTTTTCTTAAACCTTCTTCGAAATGAGTCAAAATAAATAATTCTTGACATAACCAAAGCTATGGCATCTACGCGCGACTTTTGAAAGACCCTTTACTTGTTTGTTTAAAAACATTTACGGATATGTGTCAGCGCACGGGGGTCGGTGTAGCATTAGCAGTGGCCGTTGCGCAGGATTTTTGTTTACTGACCACGAGTGAGCAGCCCAAAACGCAAAGCTGCGATTTTACATAAACAAAAAAAAAAAAAAAAAAGAAATATAAAAAAATATACAAATACCAGAGCCGCCATGTGGCATAGGAAAGGGTAACTTCTCCTCTTTTATTCAGGAAGCAGAGGAAAGGCAAAGATCACCGGAGAGTTCATCGCAATCAAAGTCAATACTAGGCTGCTTTACATTAAACTGTTTTAAAGATTGTATAGAATTCAATGAGAATTGTTTGCGAATCATCATTCATTGCTTGAATCATCGCCTAACTAAACTGGTAATAAACTCCAGTGGAATTTTGCAGGTTCTGTGAGGTGGAAGGTAAAACCGCCAACCGTTTAGGTTGTACCCAGCACTGTTGCCTGAATGAGACAAATGCCATATTTTACTAGAGGAAGAAATAAAACTCAATAAAATAAGACAAATACTAAAATTTATTGAGAAGTTCAGCTCAAAGAAATTTTCTGAATTAAAGAAGGGGGTCAAATAGTTTTTTCAGGTCTCGGTACTTAATCTTTTCATAATAATAATAATATTATATTATCATATTGGGTAGTCGAAAAAGACTTTTCGTATTTCTAATCAAACTTCAACTAATTTTTTTTTATATTTATAATGAACTTTATTAAACCAAATATGTACCATTTTGGTCGACCACCTTTTGCCATTTTTCTTCTAGAGACATTATTCCATCAGTGTAAAAGTTTTGTGGTTTCTCGGCGAAAAACTGCGACAAGTAATTTTCGCAGGCTTTTCTTGAAGCCAACTTTACTCCATTAAGGGAGTTCTGCATTGACCAAAACAAATGGTAGTCCGATGGTGCAAGGTCAGGGCTATATGGTGGATGAATCAAAACTTCCCAGCCAAGCTCTCATAGTTTTTGCCGAGTCATCAAAGATGTGTGTGGCCTAGCGTTGTCCTGATGGAAGACGACGCCCTTTCTGCTGATCAGTACTAACCGTTTTTTTTTTTCGATCGCTTGCTTCAATCTCATTAATTGTTGACAGTAAAGTGTAGAATCAATCGTTCGAGCAGGCTGGAGCAGCTCATAGTGGATGATTCCTTTCCAATCCCACCAAACACATAGCTCAATCTTGGCTTTGCGACCATTTTTTGAGCTTCACCACCCTTGCACCATGATCTTTTTCGCACATTATTGTCGTATAGTATTTGATCCACTTTTCGTCTCCTGTTACCATTCCCTTCAGAAATGGTTCGATTTCATTTCGTTTCAGCAAAGAATCGCAGATGTTAATTCGGTCCATTAAATTTTTCACAGACAATTCATGTGGTACCCAAACATCGAGCTTCTTTTTGTAACCAGCCTTTTTTAAATGGTTCAAAACCGTTTGATGATGAATGTTTAGTGCCTTGGCGATGTCATGGCAGCTTATGTGTCGGTCCTGGTCAATCTTTTCCATAATTTCATCGACTTTTTCAACGATAGGTCGACCGGAGCGAGGTGCTTCTTTCACATCGAAATTTCCAGAACGGGAGCGAGCGAACCATTTTTGTGCTACACGAACTGATACAGCATCGTCTCCGTAAACTTCACAAATTCCATTGGTGGCTTGCGTGGCATTCTTCCTTTTTTTATACAAAAATTTCAAAATTCAAATTTCCAACGACATCTATTGACAAAATACGAAAAGACTTTTTCGAGTACCCAATCTAATACAAAAAAAATAAAAAAGGGGTTGGGAAAAAACCCTTTAAACTTCATTTATTTTGAATTTTTAACAAGTCCCAACTCTCTTATTTGGTTTTTTACTAATAAAATGTGAAGCTGAAATCGTCTATATATTTTAGAAAACTCGATGGAACTTGAGCCGCTGAATATTGAATTACACTGGGATTGCGTTATATGCAGACTTCTAAGTATCTCGCTCTAGGGCAAGTTGCTTAAAAATCAATTCCAAAGTTTCTGCTGAAATTTTAGAAAAACAAGAGCACAAGTTAATGTAAAAATTGTATGATGAGGCCCAGATGAGAATTTTTACGAAAAAATAAAAAAATACCATACACATTCTTCCTCATCACGTACAATGAGCGCCATCTTTGAGTAAATTGCTATAATCTTAATATATAGTTGATTTTGTTCAGGCTTTAATAAGCTATGATGAGTGTGTTTACCTTTCGATTACCACAAGCATGAGTCTGGCTTGAAATAACCAACTCGCAACAAAAAATCTATAAAATAGGCAGATGTGCTTAATGCCATAATTTTCTCGTCGCTAATTTGGAAATATATTTTTTTTTTTTTGGAAACTACTCCGCAACTACACCGTTCGGATCAGATCTCTCTATCCGCACGCTAGAGTTTGGGGGTCGTGCTAGATCAATCTTTCCAAATAGGCAAGACTGGATCGAGGGCAAAATCTGCATCGAAGCTTGCACCTCTGTCTTCACTGACGGTTCCAAGATGGAATCGGGAGTCGGGGCAGGGGTTTTCTCTAAATCAGTCAATTACCGAATACTGCTAGTGTTTTACAAGCAGAAGTCTTTGCGATTCTTGAGGCACGCTAAATACTTAGGGAACACGGGAGCAAGGGAGATATTAACATTTTCTCATATAGTCAAGTCGCATTCACGGCTCTGAACGGTGCAGAACGAAACAAGTAAACTCCTGTAAAGAGGAGATCAAATATCTCCGCAGGTGACATTTCCCTGATCTGGGCTCCAGGGCATAGGAACATAGAGAGAAATGAAATTCCCGATGAGCTTGCCAGGAAGGGGACTGAATTGGTCTCTGAGACTTCCTACCCACTTATCGGCATCCGCCTGACAGTTGTTAAAGGGGAACTGCACAATTTATTTCTCAGGAAAGCGCAGAAAAGATGGAGCTCCATTTCTTCATGCGCTATTTCGACAACCCTTTGGCCCCAGTACAGTATACGAAGAACTCCTTTGGACTCCTCGCCATTCAATTTTCAAACTCGTAGCTGTGTTTACCGGTCACTGGGCGATCGGCACATACGCGGAAAAGCTAGGGTTAAAATTTAACCCCCATTGCAGAAGCTGTGGAGACCTTTCAGAGAAAGAGAAAGAGACTGTTCAGCACCTTCTCTGTAAATGTCCGGGTTTGGCAGCTAGATGGCTAAGGTCACTGAGCGATCCTTTCTTCGACAGCCTGGGGCAGCGCGCCAACCTAAATCCAATCAATCTCCTCCATTATATCCACAGCTCTGGCTGACTGTAGATATCTGCCTGTTGGAGGTAAATAAAGGTTTAAGAAACATACGGGTAATTAAATTTGGTCAAAGCGCTCAAATGGGATTATCATCTAACCTAACCTATGCAGGCACTTTAACCCACTTTTTTTAAACCTTGTAAACCAACTCAATCTTCCTTGTGTCACCCTTTTTGGGAGCATGGGGCCTCTACAAAACGACCGCGACTTCTATTTCCCTGCGGGTTCCATTCTAGTGCCACACGTATTATGCTGTCAGGTGACTTTCATAATGTGTGGCCTATCTATCCTCATCCTCGTTGCGTAAGCTCAAGAGTTCTGTATATTTTCTTTTGTTTGGCAAATGTATTCTGGACATCATGCAGGATTACGTCATCCATACGCTCCTCTGGCCTTACTCAACCTATTTTGGCATCTTCCTTGGCTCCGCCATCTGTTGTTATTGTGCATCGGAGGTAGCAGAACCTATTAACATTTCCACCACCAATTTCTCTTTGAAAAGTTTGCTGTGAACACCATTTCGGTCAACGCTGAGCACTGCAGAGATACGATAAATGATTTTTGGCCGGAAATTGAAGATAGGAAATTGGACAAGCGTTGGTTCTGACAGGATGTCGCGACATGCCACATAGCTTATGGCACAATCGTTCCTTTACGCTCCAAGCTCAGTGTTGTCAGCTATCTCGGTGGTATCAATTTGGCACCTCGAAGCTGAGATTCGATCTCGCTATACTTTTTTCTGGTGAACCGTGAAGAGACGACGTTATGCGAACAATTTATTAAAAAAAATGTATTGTTCATTTCTAGTTTTTTTAAGGGAATCTCCATACAGACCACTCTGTATATGTTATGTCACTATGTGGAGAATTCGGTACAAATAACTTGTGGAAGAGCAAACACTTTTTTATTCATCTAAGTTGAAAAGCAATTAAATACATTCCCAAATATTCGAGAAAAATTCGGTTCGTTTATGATTTTCCAAAACTTCTTACTATTTTCTGTAATAGCAAAGCATCACGCATATTTTTTGACTACTTTTAGTTATTACGGTGAACAAAAAATTATTTTTTTATCAAATAAAGGAAAATCGAAGTCATACTTTAAAATTTCTTGATAATTTTTCAATATTTCATACATTAGCGTTTATTTTTTGGCTCATTTTAATTATAAGAGTGAAACTATTGGGAGGTTGAATTAGTTTTAAAGGTTTTTTTCGCAGATTTGGGGCTTTATTGTGAAAAAACGGTACAAAATATTTTATTTGAAGTATTGGCCATCGCTAGCTACAACTTTCGCCCATCTTTCGGGCAATTTCCGGATGCCGTTTCTCCAAAATTCTGGCCGCTGCTTGGCTATCCATGACTCAACCCATATTTTGGTAGCCTCGTACGAGGAGAACCGCTGGTCCGCCAAATCGAGACTCATATGCCGGAACAAATGATAATCGGAGGGAGCTATGTCTGGACTATACGGCGGATGGGGTAACACTTCCCAGCCAAGCGTTCCAAGGTATTTTTTGACAGGTTGAGCAACATGCGGCCGAGCGTTGTCATGTTGCAAAATAACCTTGTCGTGCCTTTTTACCGTTTCCGGCCGTTTTTCTTTCGATGCCCGGCTCAAACGCATCAATTGCAGTCGGTAACGATCCCCCGTGATTGTTTCGCCCGGTTGGAGCAGCTCAAAATATACGACGCCGCACACACGGCAAAATGAGGAGTTTAGGAGGTCAAAAACTACAAATTTGAAAAAAATTATTCATTTGCACTTTTTAGGGTTCCTAACCAATACGTTATGAAAAATAATGATAAACAAGAATGAATGGGTACTCGGGAAGCCTGTACCTATTACCCAAAGCACTTTTATTATGTTGTTTTTGCACGTTGTTGGTGTGTGTGTCGTATTATTTATGTACATTAACTACTACGTTTTCTTAATTGTGTTTGAACTTAAAAATACTTGTAAGTACCTAACTTCTAACCTATACAAACTTACCTACATAACTAAAAAGGAAAAGTGATAGGAGTAAAACAGTTAACAGAAATAAAAAATATTTATTTAGGAAAGGAAAAAAAGTAAGTATATTTCAATACCTATACATGATACAATACAATATAGGTTGGGTCCTTATTTAGGTATATCTATAGTTTATAATGATTAATAATCAGGATGCTTCATCATCATCTTCATGTTCTTGGCCATCATCTTCGTTTTCGTCATCATCATCTTTATTGATGACGTTTTCTATTAAAGGATTTTCCAACATTTCTAAAACCTCCTTAGCAAATGGTTTCCTCCTTTTATAGTGGCTCCTCCTCTTCGATGCAATTATAGGATCGGAAGCTATAAGCATCCAGTGCGCAATGTCGGTATTGGTGTCGATCCTGGAGGTCTTTCTAGTATGGAAAAGCCGTACGCTTTTAAATTCCTTTTGGCTGGTCTCCAATACATCTTCGGAGAATAAACCTACAGGTAGTGGCAGCTCCTTAATAATATCTGCTCCATGTATCAGGAGTTTGTGGACAGAAGCACTCATTTTGTACCAGCCATACCTATCAATGCAAAGTTTTGCAGTTTTAATACTGTAATTTTTGAATTTTTCATCTTGGACGGGGATTTGGACTTCTGTTTCTGATATTTTTATATTGTCAGGGTAGCACTGTTTCTTTGTCTGCGCTATAACATTGTATGCAGGATATATATTGGCACCCCGAGATTTCGCCCCTCTTTGCATGTGAATGTAATCTTCTTTACCCATATCAGAGTCAATGATGAACGCTAAAGCCTCCTCAGGGGAATAGGGTGTGATACCAGAAGTCTTTGGTGTATCATGAATTTGTTTTACGCGTTTGTATCTGCGTGGGCTGGTGGTCAATGCCAGGTTCACCATTCGTGCAGCTGTTCTTTTCCCAGATTTTGTTAGACTAGCTTCAGCGGCAGCACACAATACCTCTGGAGTTATTTTAGCAACAATTGGTTGAACACGTCTTCTTTTTGTTCGTACAGAGCCCTCTTCGAAAGATTTTGATGGTCTGCCTTTAACACTTTTTATGTTTGAAACGTTGCTCACAGTTTTCACTGCTGGTAACTCCAAGTCGTTTTTTAACCTTGCTGAATTGTACTTGGTGAATCTCTCAATCTTCCAATTCGAGTTCTTCCATTTTTTCAAAAGTTTCGAAACAAACACTTTGAGAACACATTTTATTCGTAACGCACTGTCTTCTGATTGTTTATAAATACTATGATTGTCCAATATGTAACTAGTTAATCGTTCCACACACTTAGACGATGATAATTTATAAAAGTTTTCATTTTGTAGCACTAAAATCAGATCCATTTTTCTAACATGTATTTTCGAGTGACTTTGATCACTCCGACTACCTGTAAATAAAAGAGGATAGTGTCACAATGAGTTCGTTTGAGTTCTCAAAATTCACAATAATAACGGCCAACTAACTGTTAACTGCAAATATCGAAGACAGAAAACGGTACTTAGCGGAACTTTTTTTGTAAGTCTAAGTAAACATGAATTATAAAAGGAAATTTAGCTAGACATGCAATATAATATTTAAATACTTACGATTACATTATTTTTAATTTTACTGTATTAATAAAATGTACATACCTGTAGGTTCCATGTTATTGACTATTGTTGATATTTAAACACGAGGCGAAGGAAACAATGCGTATTGTTCATTCGACGGTAGAAAGCAAATTAAACGTACAATCATTTCGCTTATCTGCCGGGCCCTCCCACTCCTTTATTGTAAACATATTAAAGGTGAATTATTCGCTTTGTGATGGAACGACTATCAGACTCGAAAAAAAAAACTAATTTAGACTTTATCTTCAAGTTGATAAATCGCTTTTTGACCTCCTAAAGTCCTCATTTTGCCGTGTGTGCGCCGACCTGATCCCACCAAATGCAGAGCATGATTTTCTTGCCGTGAATATTCTGCTTGGCCGTCGACGTTGATGCGTGGCCGGGCAAACCCCATGATTTTTTGCGTTTTGGATTATCGTAGTGGATCCATTTTTCGTCGCCAGTCACCACCCGATGCAAAAACCCTTCCGATTTTGTCGCTCGATCAGCAATTCGCACGTAAAAAATCGCCGTTCGACGTCGCGCAGCTTCAACTCGTACGGGACCCAATGTCCTTGCTTTTGGATCATTCCCATCGCTTTTAGACGCTTGCAAACGGTTGATTTATCAACGCCCAATGATTCAGCAAGCTCTTCTTGGGTTTGGCACGAGTTCTTGTTTACCAATTCCCCCAATTCAGCGAAATGACAGATACTGATAAACAAAGCCTAGGGATGAGGCTTTGTCATGAATATATATTCAGTATTGCTAACGCGATAAAGTGATAAATAGCGCCATCTGTGTGTCACCTTTAAAACTAATTCAACCTCCCAATATTTTTCTAGTGCCACTTCTAGCGCCAAGGCTTTAAAGCAACCGAAGCGACAAAACACAAATACCAGCTGGAAGCTAAAGAAATGGCTTCTCATAATGTTTCTATATAAATTGGCGAAAACTTAAGAACGACGGTCTTTAGTTGATAGACCAGGGTTGAACAGCTTCCGTAAATATTGAAGCCCATACAAAAATCAGCACCCACGACAGCCCGTTCTACGTTACCAGAATAACACGTATTTACATCCAGCCAAGGACTGCCATTTCAGCAGCATTCTCCAAGTACTTATGGGGGATGCTTATGCTGAAACCACAACAAAAAAACAACAACAACCAGTACTCGCAGATTCTTTGCTCAACTTAATATTCCTCAAACGCTAATTGTTCGGTAATTTCACGCTTTTGAAAAGATCAGCAAAAGCTTTGAGATAAGCGGCTCTTCAAAGTTTTAAAATAATGTATGCGCAACTTTTGCTCACCCTAATATTTTTTATTAGTAAACAATACTTTTCAATAGCGATGATACTTGCGGTAAGTCAAACTCAATTGTAAGCCCATACAATTGCCCAGCGATTGGTCTAATTAAAAAACTCCCTCTTTTAAACGTCTTTTTTCATTGCTCTATAAAATTTCCTCTAACCAAGTGTCTGAGCGTTTGTAGTTGCATCCACATTTGCCTTTTTGCCTTATCAGCCTCAGTTAAAACGCCTTTGCGGCTATGTGTTTGCTGTTTTTCGCAAGGCAAATGCTTACACGCAAGCTGTCATGACAACTGCACGCTCGAAGCGATGGGGACAACTTATTTGGTCTAAGCGCAATTGGCCAAACTGTCAACAAACTCGCCAATTATACAATTTCACACATACACACATACGCGCTAACACATCCAAATGCACAGCCACATATGCAATGCTTTATCTAAGCCACTTTTTTCATAACTTTTGCTGTTCCCGATTACTTGTGTCGCTTTGAAAGCTCTCACTTCGCAGCGAGCCAGGCCAAGTTACGCCTACAAATATGCACCCAAAAAAATGCTGGCTGGCGGTTACTGACATGAGTCGCTGACTTCAAAACTAAAATGCGCGCAGTTTTTACTCGCAATATTTTTTTAAAAGTTTGTCGCTTTTGATTACCTCCATTTCAAAGATTTTAAAAAAATTTTTTTTGTTTTGCACTTCGCTTTTATTTTCAGGCCATTTAAAAGGTCGCCGAATTTTTTTTTTGCATTTTCGTGTTTGCAAATTTTCACTGCAAATGTCAGAGGAGTAGCTCGGCGTGCTGTTTATTTGCAGACAATTACAAACGAAAACAAAAAAAGAAGGCACAACTAAAAAATGGCGTTTGCTTTAAAATTTCCCAGGCGCAAATTTTTCGCTGTACTTTCATTTTTGTCGCACTTTATTTCTGCTATGATAGTTTGCTTTTATATGTGTTCTTTTTTCTAGCTCGCACTTTATCGCGTTGCATTGTTGCATGTGGCACTGTGGGGCCATGCCAGTAACATTCGTGCGACATTCATCTTTGTCGCTTGCCACAAATGCCAGCCGGAAATACCAGCGCAGCAAAAAGTACCACTGCCACATGCAAATGCGTCTGTTTGTATGTGTGTATGGCTGCATGGCTTTGCATGCTAGGAAAAGTGTACGCTTGCATGTATGTGTGTGCGTATTTATAACTTATATGCGCATATATAAATACCGCACGCCCACAGTCGAATACCAGCGCTGAAATATTCCTGATGACAAAATCGCTCAAGTGGAGCGCGCGCTGGCCGATTCATGCGCTTTTGGTAGCATACGTGAAGCCGCAAAGCAGCACCATAAAATGCGAATACTTATGCAACTTGAGCCACTCACACATGCGTAGCTGTGTACGTTCTCACATATGCTTTCATTTTCTGCGTGTTGGCCAAACAAATTTAAATAAAATAAAAATAAAAAATTTCGCTTAAATAAATAAAAAGTTGAGCGCGTTAAAGAATTACAAAAATTATGCAGCCGTGTGTGTGTGTGAGTGCGTTTGTTGTACAAAATACGCAGCCACACATTCCATTTTTAATTTCGATTTCCATTTAACACGAATTTAATTTGCTCACCAAGCAATTCGCACATAATAATTACAACAACAGCGACAACTGTTAAAATAGCCGCTATGCAAACAGATATTACTTACGTATGCACATACAGTACAAATATCTGTAAATAAAATACAATTACAGTTACATCAAGCGCTCATTTTATTTTCAATTCACAATTTCCTACAAAACGTTTGCTGCAGTTTTGCGCGCCACAATTAAACGTTGTTGTTGTTGGTGGGAAAAATTATTTTGTATTGCATGGCTATTTTTATTTAAATTTCAATTTTTCTCTTTTTTGCAAAATTATAATTCCTTTAAATGTAATGCAATAATATTTGCTTAATTGGGCCAACACTTTATTGCGCATTTAAGATAAGTGCGTTAAATTTCCTCTGAATTGCAAAAAGCTCTAGTTTTTTAATGTAGTTTTTTTTTTTTTTCAATTTAATTGCACAACGAGCATTTACTTATTCTTTAATTGCATATCTGCGACTCATTGATTTCTTTGTTCTTTCATATTAAAACAAAAAATATTTAAATACGCAGTCTGGTTTTCCAACTCTTTTAACGACGCGCCGCCTGTCACGATGGAGAGAAATATAAAGCAACACCGATCGTGGTCCCGCTACTTTGCTCTGAGCGAATGCCTGCTGATTTTTGTGACGTCACACTGGTACTATTAGTAATCAGTGCGACCAGATTACCATTTTCGTAAATTGATCTCGTCACTTTTTTGTTCTCTAAACTCGGAGTTTTAGTTCTTTCTTCATGACATTTTTCTAGCCCCTTTTAATTAAGATGTGATGTTTACACGAGAAAATCCTGCTCTGCGTTACAAAGATCAGCTGGAGAAGAACTTGTCTTCTAAATATCGCCTATACGGCTCTAGC
>JAYXIM010013866.1:0-17482 GCA_037575425.1 Anastrepha fraterculus | reverse complement strand
AGATGAAATGACAAACCTTGCTGGATATTTTGACAGCTGAATTTCATTGGTAACTTTGACAGCTGGCGTAACAGAGACGTAACAATGGAAAAACTATCATTGCTGTTTGGCTACTCTCGAGGTCAATCTACTAAAGATAGTATCGGTGAATCAGCTGATTTGTTTTTTTCCCTCGCCGTGTCCATGTGGCTGTCAGCACAGAAAGAAACTAGGCGAATTTATTTTTTTATTTTTTTACTTTGCCTATACTTTGCTTTGACAATCAAACATACAAAACATTATTGTTCGTCTAGTGCCACCACCTTTAATAAATACGCTTTGGCTACTCTATATTATAATTTTCGAAATGAATTCATTTAAACATGGCAAAAAAATGTCTTTTAAGTTTTGACGTTTCGCTTTTTTTACTTTGATTTTTTAAATCTGCTTGAAAAACTATCTGATCATTTGAATAGGCATGCCAGCATAAAATTTTACATGCGTAATGAGCTCATGGCCCACTTACCTGAAATGTCGCTATAAAATCCAAACTAAGCCTACCGATGAATTCACTTTAAAAACTGATTTTTATTAACTGCCCTGCCTACCCTAGTAATTATGGCATACGTGCATGTAAATATGTCTATGCAGCTGTACTCATAGATGTGACGAATAACTTGGATGCCTTTCACTGCTGTTTACGTTGATGTTGAAATGTGCCATGACGCCGTTGATGTGACTGCTGATGTTGAAGCTGTTGCCACTGTGTGTATGTGTGCATGTAGAGCCAGAGTCGCAGCAACTGAGGTTGATGATGACGGCGTGACGATTATATAGACATAAAGACGATGGATGGCGTCATCAGTTCGGTTATATAGCTTTTGTATGCTGCTGCCAAGTACTGTGCTGCACTCAGTATCTTTATAGAAGGATGTACACTCTTCTCCTGTAGTTGCATGCTGCATGTTGTACAAACAAATACCGTGGAGTATGAATAGACATCTCCACATTCAGTAAATCCATGCATGAATAATTACAAAGGCGGTAGATTTTCGCTAGCTTTCAGCATTTTATATGCGGAAAAACGTGTATATTGAGTGGTAAAGGCACTTTGCCTTTAGTCTTACAAATTGTTACAACAAAAAAGGAGGTTATCTCTATACGAGCACAAAGCAGGTGTATAACACATATGTATGTATATACATATGTACATATGTACAAGTACGTATGCATATTTCTAAGCAATGCGGTAGGTTTGCTTGGGTCAGATCGTGATTAAGATGATGTGCTTGGGAATAAAGGGTACAAAGGAGCTTTTATATGTACGCTAATTAAAAAGTATTGGGTCGAATTTAAGAAACGCCCTCTATATAGGTATATATACATAATTAAGTGCACTGATGCTAAATTTACAATTAGTAAGTTTAATAAGATATGAAAGATAAGTAAGTGCAGCAAATACTAGATTTTTAGTTTGAATGCAGCCTGGTCTTTTTTAACCAGTCAGCCAATAAATAATATAATGTAATTGAGTTTACAAAAAATGTTGACTTAATATATTGTTCGACATTGTGCAAAAAGTTCTCTTCGATTCGTAGAAAATTTAGCGCTTGAGATAAAAATATGTCGTTAGTTTTTCACCACGGTGAAAAGAATCCAGAATGTGTGGCCAAGATCCGGCCATTAACTGGCTCTCAGCGAATTAGAAAGAATCAGCTGATTGGCCGTCATAACCGGGGTAAAGACAACGTTTTATCTGATATTGAAATCTACACTTACGTTTCTAAGATGAACTGTGGTGTGGGAGCTGGCTTCCATTCGGAGCCGCTCAACCTATCCCAGTCAATTCGACTTTCTGACTATGCCAGCATGTTCTAGGCAGAACTATTAGCGATCAGAGAAGCATGTAAATCACTAATACTTTACAAGGAAATTGGTGCAAGAGTAGCTATCTTTTCAGACAGTCAAGCAGCTATCAAGGCCTTAGACTCCAATTCCATTTCATCCAAACTAGTCTTACAGTGTAGAGAGGAACTAGAATGGCTTAGACATTGGCTTGAAATTAATCTGATATGGGTTCCTGTCATAGGAACATACGGGCTAATGAGATAGCGGATGAGCTAGCAAGAAAAGGTTCGACACTAGACATAGCAGAGGCGCAGAGGCGGTGGCAGTCGCCACCCCACTCAACACAATAAAAGCACTCACTGCTTCACACTATCGTGCTTTAGCCGAATGAAGGTGGAAACAATCAACTACAAGTATTACAACAGAAAACACATGGCCGTCGTACAAAATCCAAAGGACGACTAACCTGTTAGCATGCCCTCGACCAAACATTTCACGCTTCACTGCAACCCTTACAGGTCATTGAAATGTAGGGAATTATGCAGCCAAACTCAACCTCCCTTTCAATCCTATCTGCAGAAGCTGTCAAGCGGAAGGGGTAGAGGAAAGTCCTTAACACTACCTATATGCATGTCCAGGGCTAGCTAGCGTACGACTTCGCTCTTCTCAGATATCTAAATAAAGAATTTGCTGCTATGCTTGGATCTCACAAAATTCTCTTAGAAACAAACAAAAAAACAAGACATCACTCGAGAACAGTGGTAGTAAAATGGTGCTGGTCGCGAATTAGGATTATTTCAGGAGAAATACTCAACCACTTCAACAAAAAACAACAACAAAGACAGTATTTTGTTTACGAAAAAACTGAGATTGTGTTAGTGATATACGAAAAAAATCAACATAGCCTTCGCTCGCCGACTAAACAACGATCGATTGGACGCGTGTGTGAATATGTGTGAAAAGAGCGCACAGAATTCGGCTCGCACAATTTTTTTCACCATAGCAGATTGGCTAAATCTGGTAATCTATCATCGTTCAGATGGTCGTACTGTTGAAATCAAATGTCATCTTCTTTAATTTTGGCAAAACAACAAATCGGTTAACTTGGCCGCCGAGGTGGAAATGAGCCTCATCTGAAAAGATAATTTTTGAATTTATAACCTTTTTAATATTTTCCAACTTTTTTCGAAAAGCACCCCATTTTTTAAATTTCTAATTGTAAACTAAATTTTTTGCCCGTCATAGATGTTAAGTCAAAGTTAAAAAAATCATTAAGCCATGCTTCAAAAGCTCCATTAGATTTTTTTACGATCTATCAAGGCGAAAAAGTTAGTCCAGGTCTACAAGGCCCAGAACTTTAGTTGCCAGTGCCTATTTTTTTAGCTGGTTTGTAAAATTTATAATAATAATAATACTACTTTAATATCATGGTGAGGTTCAGGAACAACTAACGTTTAGGAATTACTAAAAATTCCTACAGAAATTCCGAGCCGTTAGTCGCAACTTGAAAACGTTGAAGTCGGTCGTCTTTCTACCAGGGCTTCCTTTTAAATCACTTTTTATTTTACCACAAAAGTGGACGAAATTTTCCATCAGATCTCCGCGCTACACCCGCAAAAACCGAGTATAATTATTTGCTGTTGAATCCGAAAGCATTAACTCAGCCTAGATACCCATAACTTAACCTTATTCACAATGATTAAGAAAATTTTAGCATAAAGATATTGGACTTTTCGCTTATAAATGACCATTCACTTCGATATCACTTCTCTCCATGAGCTTTGATTACCCAAAGTGTCATATTTTCGGACAAGCCGTATGCTGCCAGCTACGTTGGAAAATTGAAATTTGAAAAAGGCAAGCCAAGAAGCATCGACAGATTGGTAACTCCTAAAACTCTCAGGCTAAAAAGCCCATTGTATTCAAAGCTCTGGAAAGTAAAAGGTTAGATAGCCAAGGAGAAGAAAGAGAAGAAAGAAAAAAAAAGGACAGAGCAAACACAGAGGCGAAGATAGCTAATCCTGTGAGAATTTTCCAGATTCTTTGGTCAGCTACGTTACGTAATGAAATTTGCCACATTTGGGGCTCGGGAAATGCGTGCATAACTATTTTATGCACATGTTGTCCTATTTTTCTTTGCAAATTAAGATGACAACAACTTTACGGTCAACGGAAAGCGGTACAGAGACCTGCTCCGAAATTAGCCAATTAGCCAATGGGTGACCAGAAGACACGGAGACGTTGAACACTATATAACCCAAATATTGAGCGGTCACGGATGTTTCCTGGAGTGCCTCCATCGTTTTCACATGGGGGATACTCCGTTCTGTCCAAGCTGCAACAATGCAATAGAAAGCGCGGAGCACGTGTTCTTTACTGTGCCCGTTTCAACGAAGAACGCCGAACGCTTGAGTTAGTCTTGGGTGAACAGCTAAGCCCAGACAGCTTAATCAATAACACGTCCGCATCAAATGACTGTTGGTACGCATTCAAAAGTTTTGCAAAGAGGATAAATCTGCACCTGCAAGGCGCGGAGTGGCAGCGCAAAACGCAGAGAAAAACAAATCAGCCCTCGATAGGAGGTGGACTGTCTACGAACTGGCGACAAATCACAGACGCTCGAGTCATGTGCTCACGACGGCATAAAACGGTATACATAATATTATCGCAACATCTTCTTTGATGCAAATGCAAAAGGAACCTCGATAGCGTATAACATCCATACGTCCATGTGAGAGGAACCTGAGAGCATGCCACACATACCACTGGTATGACGGCACAGAGACATTAGAAGACGAGCCTTCAGCATGCAGCTGGTTACAAATATGGTGGACCCACTTGTGGATGAATAGTATTGGTCCATTTAATGGACACCGGTCTGGAGCCTTCTCGAAGTAATGCAAGCTAGTTCCGGGAAGGGAGTTTCGCCAGAAGAGGAGGAGGGATTGTTTTAGTGGCTACACTATTCGACCCAGTTGACGACGGTCGCTGTAAGTGCGAAGACATTTTGAACCGTACCTCACCCACCAAAAAAAAAGAAAGGTTGATAGGATACAAAGTGTGATCATTGGAAGCAAAATAGTGAGAGTAATTTAGGCTTTTACGTCATGGAAGTTTGGTCACCAGAATTATGCCCGCTCATTTCACACACATTCTTATACTTTTCCAATCAGCCATTGTTTAGCCCGCAACGAAGTAATATAAGCAGTGTCAGCGTTGATTTTTTCTTATTTGACCAACACAAGCTCAGTTTTTGCCGACCTCTATCGTAAACAAACTACTGTCGAAGCCCCGGTTATGCCAGCAAATCAGCTGATGCCTTCAAAGTCGCTGAGCGCCAAGTGAAGGTTTGATGTTTACCACAGCTCTGCATTCTGTACATCGTGCCTGCAACCCAATTTGTTTTTACTTCTTGGGCGTAAATTGAAGAATTGAATTTGTGGACGAACTCTGGATTCACCAAAATGGCGATACAGCCATTCACTTGTTTAAGAATCTATCATTTGCGCACTTAGTCCATTAATCATGCAATCATCCGGTTTGTTGATATTTAGTTGGCCTCCATAGAGCTGCGATTTGAGCAGACTGGCATAACTTAAACGGAGCAGAAAGTGAATCCCTGCAACGGGGATAATTTCTGCAGTTTTCACTACAGCTGAGCATTAAGTTGCTTTGAAAATTTCTTATAGCCCATTGCAATGAAATTACCTTCGAGATGCACTTACAAGAACGTGGGTAAGTATTTAAATTCGCGTATTTGGAAAATTTCGTTCAAACATGGACGAAGAAGCACGTGATGGGAGCAGTTTCTTTCACGGCAATGACAGCGCGCAAAACCACCGCCCACTGGAGCCAGCTGCTAAATTGATTGCATGGCTCTGCACTTGAATCCTCGTAAATTTGCAGCAATGAAAAATTTAATGAGAAATTTGTACAACGATACGCGCGCAAGTGTGCCCCTTCAACCGAAATTGATTGCTTAAGCCACGCCCGTTGCGCCCAGCCGGCAGGCAATTCGCGTACAACTTTCTCGCTGCTGCATCAATATGCTCCAATAAACAGCTACTACAACAACGAGGGCAAGGATAGCGCAGTAACAAAGGCCGAACAAGCTTCAGCGCATCGATGCATTGCATCCGGCAGTCGACAAAGGGCAGTTAACACGGAAGAAGGAAAGGGGTACAGGCGAAAAAGCAGAATGTCATGCATATTTCATCTGCAACACCATCACCGGCGGTGTCACAATTTATGTACACATATTTTGCATTATAGTATCTGTATGTACGTGCAAAGCACACAAACACTTAGACATTCACTTCCTCATCAGCAGCAGGACAAGCTGCAACAGCATCCTTCGAAACGACATCATTGCTCGTTTAGCAAAGCGAATAATTCCAATTCCGTTGTTTTTCGAGCTTTTCGGTCCATGCTCACGCTTTTCTTCATTCTTCGTACTTCCTAGCAAATTTATATGAATTTCCCAAAAACAACAACATTTAGGAAACGAGCCTCAGGAAATTGCACACATCTACAGAGCGACACTCATACGAAGGACGGGGACACTCAGTAAAGTTATGCTGCATACTTTTGGTGGGCTTCGTCAGCGCAAGCAGCAGCAGCAGCAACAACTAGCAAAGCCCCAATTGTCTCGCAAGTGGAGGTAAATTAGGGTAAAAGAGCCGTTTAATTGTCTATTGTCTCGACGCATGTCATCATCAGCTCAGTTAGCTTCTCGTTTGGCAAATATCGCATACACACATACACACACACAGTAATACCCAATAGATTGACTAAAAATAAATCAAGTCAAATAAAATAAAATTAAAGAAACAAGAAAAGCAGAAGCGAAGTGATAAGAATCTACATAAAGACTAGCCTATGCTTATTACTTCATCCTTTGGTGTCAACATCATGATGCCCATAAAACTCAATGCTAAACGTTTCCCGCCTAAATTTGTGATGATAAAATGTTTTTAGTGAATAATGAAAATTGCTTGAGTGTTGAATTCCGACGAATAATTAGATTTTACATCTTTTAATGACTTACGATAACTGGATGAGAGGAGCCGGAGATTGCAAGAGTTTAGCAAAGAAATTTTGTCTTATTCATTTTTTTTGTCAACTACCAAGTATAGCACTCAGACACAATTAAATCCATTGCACTGCGCTCGGATTCCCTTTTAATTTTCTTTAAATTTACCCGAAATCCGAAGAAATGTGAGTAGATCTTGTATTGCAGAGGAGCCAAGGTGGTCGCTTCTTAACACATCAGTGCCAAAGACCTCAAGCCTGATTCGAGCGAAGGCGGGGCAGACGCACAGAAAGTGGTCCGCCGTCTCATCCTCCTCTTCACAAGCTGGGCAGAGTACACTGTCTGAGATGCCTACCTTTTCCATGTGCTTTGCCCACAGAAAGTGGCCCGTCATCAGTCCAACCAGCTGCTTGCAGTCCTTCCGGCTTAATGACAGGAGGATTTGCGACAGTCGATTGGACATGACAGGTAGCATCAGTTTTGTCCATCTGCAGCCTCTCTCAGCCTGCCAAGCTCGCTTTTGGGTTAGAGTAACCCGTTTGCTAACCGTGGGTTTGATGGCTGTAGAACGGAGTGGCAGAACGGGCTCCGGCCCAAAGAAGTTGGCCTCAGAGCTAGCTAAGGAGTCAGAGGTTTCGTTACCCATGTTAGTATCAGGCTATTATGTCTACCAACATAGTTCATCATGGATTTACAGGACTCAACTACCCTTGAAGTGGGTGGGGGGCTGTCTAAGGCCATGAGCGCAGCTTGGCTGTCACTGCAGACACATATAGATCTGCCTCTTCATCGGTTTTCCACAACAAAGTTCATCGCTTCTTGAATAGCAAACACCTCCGCTTGAAACACAGATGCACGTATTCCAAGAGCAAAGTGCAGTTTTGTCCCGCTGGATTCCACGTAGGCCCCAGACCTCATTCAATTACTAGAATTGCCGGATTTTTCCTTACAATAAATAAGAAATGTAAATTTTTAGTAAGTGAAGTAAACAGTTGTCAGAGATTATTCGCTTCTTTTCGACGATAAAATTAACATAGTTAGGATTTTCGACTTGGAAATTTTGTTTTCTTTGAGCTGATTTTCATAATTTAATCAACATTTTCATCGGTTGGACTGCCAGAACGAGCTTCAACTTTAACGTCTTTATTATCAGAACAAAATCGCTTCAACCTTTGCACTCGATACCGTATTTGGTCTAAGATAAAAACAACTTTTCTTATCAACTGCTCTGAATCTTTCCTTTGGTCGTAGTGGCATTGAAAAAAGCATCAAGTTTTCTCTTTTTTGTTATTTTTATTTTTTCTTTGTTCTCTTATTTTTATTTTTTCTCTTTTTTGTTAGTTTTATTTTTTTTTCCTTTTTTGTTAGTTTTATTTTGGATCGCCACACACAGCTGGATGCTCAAAACCTAGGTTATGTTGGGTTAGATTAGGTTGTTGCAGGGATCTTAGGCAAGTAAAACGAAATCGCTTATCGCCCGAAAGAGGGTGTAAAGTAACTGGCAAAGGAGTTATCCTTTGACGACAGAATAATGCGAACATAGAAAAGCTAGTGGATTTTGGAGTGCTTTTTGGCGGTTATGATCTGGGCCGGAATTATGTTGACCTCGGATTCGGAGTCGAAGAACTCAAAAACATGCAGTATACATGCAGTCAAGCCCGCAGGCGGCGAAAAAAATTTTGGCTGATTTCAGCGAGTGCAACTGAGTCATTCTTAACTGACTGGTGTCAATCGGAGATGCGTTAAGATGTATTACTCGAAGTTCAATTAAAGGCAGTCACGTGTGGCTTCAAATTAGTAAGTTGGGTATAAAATTCATTGAATTTACACCTCAATTTAAAGCGTTGATTTTATTTAGCTATTAAACTTTTTAATCCACTTTTAATTTTTAAATAAAGTCACTATGGGAAAAGGAAAGGCACTAGCACATGAAAAAATAGCTCATACCTACAAAGCCACTGACATTACCAACAGATAAATTGCTATGAAATTGAATCTTTTGGGTGTGTAACAAATTTTAGCCGGTGGTAATCGAAATCAACGTTGACGGAGTCATGAAAATGTGCCAGACTACAATTTGCAAAACAGCATAGATATGTCGTGGACCGATGTGTGGAGAAGTGTGATATTTTCGAACCCATTCAATCTCGACGGACCCGCTGGTTTAAATTACTACTGGTATGATTTGAAGGATCTTGAGTGTTTTTCTAGCAAGCGTAACTTTGGAGGTCATTGATTCCGACGTATAAATTAAGAAGTTTGCATAATTCATTTGTTGGACGAAGTCTTAATTAACTTTATGGAAGACTTCCACACATATTTTAACGAGATTACGGTGACCGAAGTTGTCTTCAGAAGAAACAAATTCAAGTATTGGAGTGGTGCTCACGATCCTCGAGCTTAAATCCGATTAAGAATATTAGGGGCAACCTTTCTCGTCGAGTATACGCTGGAAGACGTAAATTTCAGAAATTAGAAGGGCTCCGCTCTATACACTAATATCCAATCATAGTCTGGAATTCCCCATTCGGAGTTCCGAAATGTCGTTGCTTCGATATCAAAAAGAATTTCGGAAGTGATATAGACTTTGTGTCAGAAGAAAATAACCGGTTTTTTTTCTTGTGACTTCAAGATATATTTCGTTCTGATTTTTACTGCATAATAGTCTCACTCAAGGGATACGACGCCAGTGCTAACTGAGGTTAGCGTCATTCGAAAATTTCCCGTAAACGCAACCAAACAAAAATGAGTGAGAAGTACGCGAAGCGTTTTGAGGCGGTATTTTTATGCACGCATTCGAAAGGGCCGAAATTATCTTACGGCGCGGCTGCAAATGATTAAAAAAAAGTTTGTTGAGATGTGGAATCAGCGGTATAAAGTGTACAAAAATATTGATGACTTTTCCGAGCGCGGCTTGAAGCGAGTGACGACAAAAAAGTAGGATAAAGTGATCGTCCAACTTTTTAAGCGGGACCCTTCTGTGTGACTACGCCAAGCACGATCAGTTCTTCCTAAAAAAAAAAAAGAATTGAGTATCAACACCATTGAATGTCGATTGAAGGAGGCGAACATATCCTACCGTCCCACATCATCAAAACCACTGCTCTCAGAAAAACACGCTGACAAACAACAAAACAAGCAAATGGCGAACCCGATATATGTGTGGGGACCTATGCAAACGCATCTTGTCGGAAGGCCAGTACATGATTTAAAGTAGCTCGAGCGTCAAGCTCGCAATATCTGGTCCTGTTTGTCGACGAGCTACGCATAAAAGCTGGTTCAAAGCAAAAAGAAGATGTCAGGCTATACTCGACAACGATGAAGGCTACTCGGCTCATTGAGTAATTGCGACTCGTAGTTTTGTAAAAAAAAATGTATCTTTTATATTTCATGAATAATCGCGGTTCTTTTTTCCTGACACAGACTGCACTTTCTCTTCGAATTACGAATGGTAGTCACACACCAACCCATTCGGTTATGGCGGCCGCTTCGATACCAAACAGAATGTTGGAAGCGATAAATAAATCTGGAGGTTGGACTCACTATTAATTTTATGTCACACACATTTGGAATGAAGAAAGTTCCTTTAAGGGGGAAGTCCATGTAGAAGCCTCAAAATCGGTCATTTTTTAAACATATTTTTAAAGGTGATAAAATAATTATATTAATTAGAAACTTTAACACAACTTTATTTAACCTTTTAAGAGTACAAACAAAATTTTTTTTTTATTTTTTTTTTAAAATGGCGGCTCAGCATCATTTCTTGTCGGCTGCCTACGGCGCCGGGTCCCAAACTGCTCCATTTATCACTCTTAATCTATCGATCTGAAACAAAAAAATAAAAGTGATTTCTTTTTATGAAATATTAATGGAAAGGATGAACCTTTAAAATTAAAAAAAAAAGTATAAAATTAATTGTAAAATGAACTTTTGAAAAAAGTCAGAATTTAGGGCTATTTTGTTGACATTTTGAACCCCAAAAAGTAATTTATCAACTCGAAATGTCTAAAGTTTTTAGTTCATCCTTCCGGTAGTAACATACAAAAAGGCCTCACCAAATTTCAAACAAATCGGTCGATAACTTTTTGAGTTACAACATGAGCAGTTTTTAAAAATACAGTTTCGAGAAAAACGAGCTTAAAGTTTGAGGTGCAGGAGCGCGCGGACCGCTCTCTACCTAGTTAGTGGGCTGTAGAAGCTATAATATTGAGAATTTCGAGATGAAAATTTCACAGTATATTCCTAAGATACTATATTTTCAAGTTATCGAAAAACAAAAAAATCGATTTTTTGAGACTTCTACATGAGGCTCCCCCCTTAATTGAATTTCGGGTGTCATTTTCAAAAAAACAAAAAAACAAAATTTACAGGGATGTATACAATGTCACCTACAATATGTGCATATAAATATGCTTGCATACATAGTATCTATATGCCGTCCTTGTGGTTTAACTATTCTGAGCGATAAATGTATAGATGTACCATTGCCATGATTCCGGTTACGTCAGCCCATCAGCTGATTCTTTCAAATTCGCTGAGAGGAGGTTAGCGGTCTGATATTGGCCACTCCTTCTAAATTTTTTCACGATGGATTTTATGTGCATGGTGTTGCACGACGGCTCTCATAGTATCCATTTATGGTTTTCCGCTCAAATGCTGCGTTATTTCTTCCAAACACTAAGAGATAAAAGCTTTCGTACGCCTGCTAATAGATAAAATATGGATAAAGCGTTGACAGCGGTTCGCTTCAGTTTTAGGTTGGTGACACCTCGAACCCACAACCTGAATTCCACAAAGCTTTCAAATAACTATTGGCGCTTAAATCGTTATACGCTTTCTTTTCTTCAATATCCTTTCCACAATTGCACAAAAAAAGTTATATTAATTTAACAAAGAAGTGTAAGTTCGCACATACATACATAATTCAAGACTTTGCGCCAAAATGCCAACCGCAGCAAAAATGACAAACGAAAAACTCTCAATGATAAGAAAGGAGTCGAGTGAACGAAAGAGACAAAAGGAGTGGAGGCCACAAACCGCAATGCACCCGGCTGGCTGCATAAAAGCAGGTGCAGCAGCGCGGCGTAAATGAAATGGAATATACGAGTATATATATATTTACATATACATATGTATGTACTTAGATTAGGGTGGGTTCAATTTTTTCTCTCTTTTATTATTATTATTATATACTTTAAGGCTTCTTAAAAATTTTAGCACATTCTCTTATTTTATTTCATTTCTCTACTTTGTTACGGCGTCTAAAGTATTCTACTGACAATTCTGAACAAAACTATCCAGAGAGGCATAGATGTAAAATTGATTTCGAGCCTCCTCAATGCTTATTATAGTTATTAAATACCAATCAAGCGAAATTTATTTTATTTTGCTATATTTTTTTGGAAGAAAATGTCTGTACATAAGTGATTTTTTGGTACGAGAAATTAATTTTTGATGAGAGCATCGCATTGGGGGAAAACATCAAGACGCACACCGCACCAGAATTTTTAGAAAAATTTCGAGTATGCAGATTTATGGAACATTGAATTTTGGGATTAATGCAAGTTTTAACTGGATCGAGAATTACACTGATTTTTGAGAATTTTTTGCGGACGCGGTCTTGTGAATTTTCTCCATTTAACGCCTACTCCCCATTTTTTTATATATAGACGAAAAAACCCAGTACCGTCAGCAAAAACAATTGTCAAAAATCAACGCCATCTTTGAACCCCTTGAAACTTGCACTTTATTATATCAAAATTCAATAATCTATAAAACTGCATACCTGAACTTTTACCTGAAATTTTTGAATTTTTGCAAATTTTGTACAAATTTCGAAACTTTGCTTTATATGCTTCTTGATGTATAGGGTTTTTTAATAGGTGCGCTTCAACTTTTTTCCGATAGGGAGAGCGAATGACGCAATATTTTTTATTTTTCGCTTGTCATTTGTAAACTTCATTAGTATACATTTCATCATGGAACGCTACACACTTGAGCAACGATTGCAAATCGTGCAAATTTTTTATGAAAATAATCGTTCTGTTGCTGCTACTTTAAGAGCATTACGGCCATTTTACGGTCCATTTAACAAGCCGTCCCGTTTTGGGGTTATGTGAAGTCATTGGTCTAAAGTAACAAGCCGGCGACGATTTGTGAGCTCAGAGCCAATATTGAACGCGAAATTGCTGGAATTTCGGCCGATTTATGCAAAAGAGTGGTCGAAAATTGTGTTCAACGATTGGACTTCGTAAAACGTGCACGCGGTGGCTATGCAAAAGAAATCGACTTTCATACTTAAATGTATATTTTCAAACTCGATAATAAAAAAAAATTAGTTAAAAAAGTCAAACCGTTTGCGTTTTATTCAAAAAAGTTCAAAAGTTGAAGCGCTCTTACTGAAAACCCCTATAGTATGAACTAAATTTTTATTAAAAAAAAAATTGAAATTACAAAATAAATAAGTAAAGACTTATCTATAAGGGGTGTACACTTTATTTGGACGCTGACGGAATATGTTTCAACCTATGAAAACTTGGTTTTCGTCCCTGAGTCTACATTGTGAGGGTCAATAAAGTATTTGGAGCATGCCTTAAAAAACTATTTTCAAATTTGTCACACAGTGTAATATTATAGAGAAAAATATAGCGAATTATAGTAGAAAATAGAAAAATATAGAGAAATATATTGTAATAGAATTCTTTATAAAAAATTTTACTGTTAGAGTTTTTTTATTATCAAATATTTTTAAGTGTTTTTGTTTTTTTTTTAGTTTGACAGTGCGACAGTGATTTTATACTTTTATGGAGACCTAGTACAACTTGTAGGTATAGTAAAACTAAGAAAAATGGTATAGGAGAAATTTCCAATATTGAGGATTTTTTTTAGTACACTACTGTTATAGTAAATTTAATTTTGCGTCGAATGAGCTATATTTGACTGTAATTGAATTAAAATTAATAGAGTTGTGTGAGTATTAAGATTTTTGTTTTTTTTTTTGTACTACTTTGGTATGTAGGTATAACATACGCTAAATAGGAATAAGGACGTGTTTTGATGGGGTTGGTGTCGAAATTCTGTATGTACAAAATTCTAAAAACAAAATTCAGCTTTTTAAAATTCTGCTTTTTAAAATTCTGCTTTTTTAAAATTCTGCTTTTTTAAAATTCTGCTTTCTAAAATTCTGTATTACAAAATTCTGTATTACAAAATTCTGTATAAGAAAAAGGAAAATAATTAAAAAAAAAACAAACAGCTGCGAAGAATTATTAAGAAAAGAAATGAATTAAGTCACACTACATATTTAAAAAGAATTGCAAAAAATATTGTAATTGGCTAAGCTAAAATATTGTTATCGCTTAAACATATATGTATATTTATGGAATAAATGTTTATTTTGGTACTTCTTGTATGACGAAAATCACAAAACTTGAATAAAGCAGAATTTTTCGCATTAAACATGCAGAATTTTGAAAAAGCAGAATTTTAGAAAGCAGAATTTTAAAAAGCAGAATTTTAAAAAAGCAGAATTTTAAAAAAGCAGAATTTTTTTGCAATTTACAGAATTTTGTCACCCAGAATTTTGTAATACAGAATAATGACACGCTCCCGTTTTGATGCGTAATATTTATTGGAGTATATATGTATACATAAGAGTACATTGTACTGCATACAACAGAACTGGTTAGAACTTACGAAAATATCTGACATATTATAGCACTTTTTTTTTTTAGTAGAAATATGGAAAAGCTCCCAAGTGTACCAAAGTTCACACTGTACATTGATTAACAAAAGAAGTTTGTTCTTATAATTTAACCTTATTAAAACGTCAAAGTTTTATTGTTTGTTTCATTGAAATTCAAGAGATATAAATCAAAACGTTGCCAGAAAAGTCGAATTTCTCAATATTCTCCGATGATGTGGCATCATCAGCCTTATCATAAACCAGATGATTGTTATTTTTACAAAACGGACGTAAACGGTCATCATTATAAAGCTCGAAAGCACATAAAGTATGCTGATGTTGCAACTGTTAAGAACCCCGTAGTCTTGGACGATATGATGGACTCAACTGCAGGAACTGAAGGAAGTTCAACTCATTGCTGATGATGATCAAACTGATAACAATAATCCTTATGATGAAGAGTACTTTCCGTCTGGTTCTAAGTCTTCAGAACGACACATTGTATCAAATTCAGATTTTCAGGATTTTTCTCGTGATTTACTTCTATCGGGAAGACAATCTGAAACGCTCTCTTCTCGATTTAAACAATGGAATTTAGTTTCTTACAGAGAAGTATTCAAAACTGATGAAGAGAATGACAAATGTAACGTACCATACTAAACTCCAAAGGGCCGTTTGTAATGCATTTTTAAGTTTGGAACCAGTTCCGTTGTGTACTGCACCGTACCCCACCGTACCATACCGTACAGTGCTGTACTGCACAATACTCCAATAAATATTATGTGTTTATAATGACACTTGTTATCATTTTCATGCTTCGATGCCTACATACCAAATTAGTAAAAAAAAAAACAAAAAATCTTAAAACTCACACAACTCTATTAATTTTAATTCAATTACAGTCAAATATAGCTCATTCGACGCAAAATTAAATTTACTATAACAGTAGTGTACTAAAAAAAATCCTCAATATCGGATCATATCGTAAAAATTATGTCAAAGTTGAAAAAATAGAGAAAAAATAAAAAAATTCCAAATACTTCCGCCTACAATCTCGTCAGTTGTCATTTCAGAAAAATTGTCAACACACTGTCAAAAAGGCTTGTTTTTGTTCTTTCGAACTAAAAAAACAAATGTGAAATGGGATGGAAATTGGCCAAGTTAGGAGTGATTCTTCACATCAACCTACTGAAAAACGGTTTTATGGTCATAAAGTGAGATTTTGGGGGTGTATTGGAAATTTCTCCTATACCATTTTGTTTAGTTTTTCTATAGCCACAAGTTGTGCTAGGTCTCCATAAAAGTATATTCAATTTTTTTTTGTCACACAGTGTAATTTTAATTTAATAAAAGAAAAAAAATTTTATTGGATTTTTTAATTTTTTTTTTTTTTTTTAATTTGGCATGTATAGTACACCCCTTTTGGGTATTTGGCCGAGCTCCTCCTTCTATTTGTGGTGTGCGTCTTGATGTTGTTCTGCAAATGGAGAGACCAACAATTTCAAGCCGACTCCGAACGGCAGATATTTCTTTTTTTTTATGAGGAGCTTTTTCATGGCAGAAATACACTCAGAGGTTTGCCATTGCCTGCCGAGGAGCGACCGCTATAAGAAAAATGTTTTTCTTAATTTTGGTGTTCCACCGAGATTCGAACCTACGTTCTCTCTGAATGCCGAATGGTAGTCACGCACCAACCCATTCGGCTATCTAAAATAAAAAATAATTTTAGAGCTTTGCTTACCTAGACTTTTTTGTTCAGAATTGTCAGTAGAATTCTTCAGATACCGAAACAAAGACAGTTATATTTTCTAAGAACAGATTGACCCGCCCTAATGCACGCACATAAACTTTTATACCGAAGGCTAAAATTATAGTCGAAAGAAAAAGAAGAAAGGTTTTCATTTGTAACTTACTTAAATGCTCGTACTCACATATATCCAGATATGAAAGGTAGTCGTAGCAACAACAAAGAATACTGCCCTAGATACGAGTGCGGCAGTTATAGTTTAAATAAGTCGGCTAATTATAACAGTGCGAGATTGTGAGTGCATAAAAGTTGAAAAATCCAAAACACCAAGGCGTTAAATCATAGCATTGTCAAACTTTAGTTAGAAACTTTTTTTTAACAAAATACCCAATGAACATTGAATAATTGACTGCTGAGCATGTACGGGATATTTCCTCTTTTCGCTTTGGCAATTTATTTATGAGTTCTACACTTTGAAAATTAAGTTGAAATGCATTCTTAAGAAAGATTGAACTAGTAAATAGGTAAACTTTCAATGGCTTTTACACTTTCTTGTTGTTTTTTGAATAGGCAAGGGAGCTGTTGAGAGAAAATTGCCAACTGAATTCTAAGAAATGTGAACTGTATGTGCGCTCACCAAACACACACACTTGCTTTTCTGACTGCCGTTGGACAACCTTTTATTTTTGCATGTAGTAAAACAACTACAAATTTTCTTGCACGTCCAGGTTATTTGTAGTTGAGTTATCTACTGCTCAGAGCACTTAAAGTCTTAATAAGTTAAAACAGTGGTAGACAGAAAGGAAAAGTTTCGCAGTTCCACCTTTGTAGAATTTTGGTGAATGAAATATGCATGTGGGAATGAGTGTAGAAATTGCAATGCGTGAAGTGGAAAGAAGTAAAGGATCTCTCAAAAGTTACGCCTAGATGCCAGTAGGGAAAAATTCTTAGACGGTACCTTTTTTATGTCATCTTTGACAGTAGACAAGTAGGCAGTCGCACAATTTTACACGATAGAAAAACGCTTTGAAATTATTGAAACTTATTAGAGTGTACCCTGCACTGGTACACAGATGGCTTGAAGACACCAGAAGGCAGGAATATCCAGAATGAGCGAATTGCCATTCTGCGTAACAGTCAGGCGTTCATTCAAAGTAAAAAATGTGTGAAAATAATACAAAATTAAGAATCA
>JAYXIM010013865.1:0-17513 GCA_037575425.1 Anastrepha fraterculus | reverse complement strand
TTGGAAATATCAGGCGAAGAAGGACTTGGCCCCAGTTGGTGGGTATCCAACTGGCGCCGGTTAGCACGATCAAGAAATTATTGGCACGTTTGGTTAAAATCGGCCAAAAGCGCGTAAGTGGTTATCGCACCAAATAAGAAAAAGAACTACACGTTGAGTATAAGTCTGAGCTGCATTTGCTTTTAATTGACTTTGAAAAAGTCTTCGACAGCATCAATCGGAAAGCCATCTGGTCTGCTCTGCGAAGATGAGGTATCCCAGATAATCTAACTGCTCTGATAAGAAAGAGCTACAGAGACGCTAGCTGCTACATCCTGCACAAAGGATTGAGACTTTCTAAGAGCTTCCCAATGCTTTTTCTTTCCCAATGTTTTTTTTCTCCTGGAGTACGTCATGTGCGCTGCTTTCAGTAACGAAAATCAGCATAAATGCTTTCAGTGGCTGATAAACAACCAATTTCTCAGGTACCTGGCATACGCGGGGGATATCTGCTTACTAGCTTATAAACTTTGCCACCTAAAACTGCTTACTCAAGCCATGCTGGAAAAGCTTCAAGGTGCCGACCCCAAGACCAACGTTATAAAAACGAAAGTTTCGCCTTATTGGATCCGCCATTTTGATATTTTCATTTTTGGAAACAGCGCGTTTGCTTACCTTAAAAAAGATTTACATTTTATTTTATTGTTTAGAGTTTGCAAAGCTTTTATGTTAAAGGGTTAAATTTTTGATGGCAGTAGAAAATGGTGAAAGCCTGAATTTTAAACGATTTTGAGTGCTATCGATGGAATTATTAGTAAACATCAGTAAACACATGGACATACACTATTGGTCAAAAGTTTGGGTTCACTTGAAAAATTGTAAAAAATTTTCAAATAATCGTGATTTTCTTCGTCAAATATTTTTTAATATAGGGGTTTTTAATTGGCGCGGGTCGATTTTGGCGCCCTGTGGCAGCCATTTTGTTTTAGTGACATCTGTCAAATCTTTTGTTTATTATTCAGTTGTTTATGCCAAATCATTATGGCAAGTTACCCGATTGGAACAGCACGTTCAAATGATAAAACTTCATTATCAAAATGAGTGTTCATTAACGCAAACGTTGCGCGCATTGCGCCCATTTTTCGGTAGACGTGGTGGCCCTTCCAATTTCTTATGGCCCATATTGAACCATATGGACCTAGACGGCATGTGGTTCCAGCAGGACGGCGTTACGTGCCACACAGCAAACGCCATTTTATTCCATTTCAACATCTACCCGCCCTTATTGAAAAACCCTATATTGTTATTTTACAGAAATACAATTATTTAATATAAAATATTTTAACTTTTAAAGCAACCCACAAGTATTTGTTCATATTTTCGATTCCTCGAAATATCCGCCTTTTGCTCGTATTACAGCATCGCATATTCTGGGCTCCTATCAATTAATTTACCCAAAGATTCTGCTGTTATTTGATTAAAGCAATTTTGCAGAAATGCCCAAAGTGGTTTTGTATTAGTAGGTTGCAATTTTCTTACTTCTCTGTCCAACTCGTCCCACAGCAACTCGATCGGGTTACAATCCGGCGACTGAGGAGGCCATTCCATATATTTCAGTGGTTTTTGATTTTCGTTGGCTGCAATGTAATCCTGGCAAATTTTTGAAGAGTGCTTAGAATCGTTATCCTGCTGGAAATCGAATCCGCTGCCCACAAGTATTTTCCCACATGGAAAAGCGTGCCGTTGAAGTATGTTATGGTAGACTTTTTTGTCCATCATTCCCTCAATTTGTCCACTGACCCTCCACCATGCTTAACTGTGGGATTAACAGATTGGTTCATCATGCGTTCACCGGCAAAACGACGAACATATTGGCGGCGTCGTTTGTTGAAAATTTCAAATTTGGACTCGTCCGTGAACAAGACTTGAAACCATTCTTCAGTTGTCCACTGTTTATGTTTTTTAGCGCAATTAAGTCTCTTTACTTTATTTTGCCTTCGAAGTAAAGGTTTTTTGGCGGTGACGCACCCTTTTAGGCCGTAGTTTCTTATTCGTCGCTGTACCGTCGAAACAGATACTGGAGCCTCGCGCGAGGAATTGAGTTGTTCGCGAATTTCAGGGGCTGTCTCCTTTTGACGTAGTTTTAGGCCTCCCAGAACGACGACGACTCTGATTGCACCGAGTATCGCTCTTTCTTTGTAACGTCCTCATGACAGCATTTTGAGCGAAATTACATTTCGAAGCAATTTTTCGCGTTGAATAGTCTTCTCCATATAGTGCTGCAATGACTGCTCGTGTTTCTACACTAAGCTCTCGGTCCATTTTTCTACAAATAAAACAAGAAATATGTAGTTTTATTTAAATTTTAATAATTAGAAGATCATTTTTGTATAACGTCGACTTGTATGTAAGTTTTTGTAAAACAATTATTTTTTGGAATACAAAAAATTGTTTTTCTTACCTTTCTGATAACAAAGATGACACCAACAATTAGAAATATAACTCTTGAAACGAGTTTTGCAGCAATAAGATGTTACGCGTAATAGGCACTAGACAGTCACTTTGTAAACAATAACAATCTCCTAAACTCAAACTAGTAGCAGAACGCACGTTTTTAAAAAACAACCACTAATGCCGACTTGATTGTGTAAAATTCCGAAATAATGTAAGTGAACCCAAACTTTTGACCGGTAGGGACTCCTAAAAAAACGAAAAATTACAATAAAAAACAATCTGCAGAAAAAGTATTTCCATTTGAAGTTTTTTAATTGTCGTGATTTACAGATCGGAACTGCGTTCCTAAGCAAAAATAGCAGAACTTCGAAATAGATTTTGATAATATGATAAAATATAATTTGTTTTAAAATCTAACATCTCTAAATTGCCCACCTACCAAAACTTTAAAAATTAAAAACAAATAATACTAAAGAAAAAATTATTACCTTTGAATTCTTTTTTTTTTTTGTATTTTTCATGTTTAGGAAATCGTACTACTTATGTTCATAAGCAATACAAGGAGCAGTTCGGAATAGATGTTTTTTTTTTTGTTGACTAGTGCGATTTAGTGATATAATTTGTTCTAAAATTTAACTTTCATGTACATACAATTAACAAACACCAATTTTAAACGACAAAGCCGCTCAAGGACGAGGACGGCGAGCCAACAACATCTAAGGACAAGCAAGTCAACAGCTGGGAGCGCTATTATGAGAAGCTACTGTCAGCCCCCGCCTTTGCAGCCTTTTCTCTCGTGTAGCTGCCAAGGCACATTGCACGACGTGACATCCCCACGATAAGTCCGGATGAGAGCGAGATAATAAATGCGATAAAATCTCTAAAAAACTCCAAAGCTCCTGAGTCCGGTAACATAAACCCGGAATTACTACAAGCTGACCCCAAGGTAAGCACTCGGACCCTTCTGGCCTTATTGAAAAACATCTGGAACTCTGAAATAATACCATCTGAGTAAAAAAAAGAGGGGGATATCACCCTTCTCCCAAAGAAGGGTAACCTATCTGAGTGCAAAAATTGGCCAGGAATCACGTTGTTAAGCATGCTGAACAAGGTAACAGCCCACGTAATTCACAAAAGGCTGTCCAAATCATTGAATCAGGGACTACGCAAAGAACAAGCTGGCTTTCGTCCCCACTGCTCTTGCGTCGATCATGTAAAATCCTTGAGAGTGAACGTGGACCTGTTGGTGGAGTGGCGCTCGCCTCTTTACCTCTGCTTCATCAGCTTCGAGAGAGCGTTCGACACTCTCAATCATGAAGCAATTTGGGAACCTCTTGAATGCAAAGGAGTGCCTGAGAAAATTGTAACCATCATAAAAGAATTGTAATCGGGCGCTTCATGCCGCGTGAAATACAAAAATGTTCTAAGTGGTAGTATCGATATTCATACCGGTGTTGGGCGAGGTTGTGTATTATCTCCACTTTTCTTCAACCTAGTCCAGGAGCTAGAAATGCGACATGCGTGTGCGGTCAGCAGGTGCATTTCCTGGGGTTTATGCGGCCGGCTTGAAGACCTAGACTATGCGGACGACGTTTATTTACTATCGCACAAATACTTAGACTTACCAGCTAAACTACAAGCTGTATGCCATGCAGTAGCACAAACAGGTCCAAGAATTAACATAACAAAGACCAAAGTAATGCGGATTAACACCACCGAAACGCAATCCCTTCAAACTACCGACACGCCGCTTGAAGATGTACATAGATGAATTTTGCTACCTTGGGAGCATAATTTCAAAAAACGGCGGATCAATAACTGGCACACGCAATCGAATATCAAAGGGACGCGTTGCATTTGGCGGATCAATAACTGGCGCACGCAATCGAATATCAAAGGGACGCGTTGCATTTGGCATGCTAGACAAGGTATGGAGATCAACCCACATCTCCAGGTACACAAAACTGAAAATATTGTGTTGGCATATCACAATCATTGCCATCCTTCCTAAACCGTTGCCTGCGAAAGATAATGCGGATATTCTGGCCTGATATTATAAGCAACGATGACCTTTGGGGGGCTACCGGGCAAACACCAGTTCACATAGAAATTACGTGTCGGAAGTGGAAATGGATCGGACACACATTGCACAAACTACGGGATGACATCGCCGGAAAGCGCTAGACTGGAATCCCCAAGAAAGCCGTAGATGCGGTAGACCAACCAACACATGGAGCCGATAAGTAGCAGCAGAGGCGGACAGAGCAGGCCGTTCCTGGAGTCAAATTAAACGTCACGAAATTATAACTTGTTTATTGAGGCTCTATGTTTCATCTAGGAATTATGGGAAAAAAAAAATATATATATATATATACATACATAAGAAGAAACAGTACCAGTTCGGAATAGGTGTATGAAGTAAAACAAATAAGCATTAGCAAATACTTTCAATAATCGTACCTTCGGAGGAGCAGCTCTAACAGCCGATGTACCTAATGGTGACTGCCAAGAATTAATTGCTAAATAATATTATAATAGATATTTGCATTCACATGCATACACACACAAGAAAATCACAAAACCAACTTAAACTCTCATTAAATCTTTTTATATTTCAAATCTGACCTTATCAAAGAGTAGAGACCTTCAACATATGGCTGCTCAGCAAAAAATAAAGTATATTCGTGTAATCGCCTGTTAGAATTCTCTTTCTTTAATTTTGAAACGTGTCGAAGAAAAGTGACTACCCAAGAAACACGCACACATACACATACACATACCAATATATATGTAGATGTAAAAGTAAAAGTAGAAGCAGATTCTCAAATATCTCGTGATAATCTACAATTTACAGTTGCATTTATGTGTGCAAAAAGAGAATACCTGACTTGGCACCTTAACGCACGCACGCATTTTACCAAACATTTACGATGTCAAGCACGTGACTGAGTAGTATTTGTGGAAGAAAAAGAGACCCAGCAATAGAAAGCTAAACTACTCAGCAGGTATTCCACGTCTATTCATACTTCATAAGCTGATATTTGATAAAAGAAGACATACTAGTACGAAAGAGACTAGAATGGTACCAGTTGAAAACAGACAATAAGATATGTAGAAAATAAAGGGTGGTTAAGTTTTGAGGGCCGGTATTGATTTTAAATAGAATACAATTTTTTTACAAAACTATTGTCATTTTTCTTTACTATGATAATACTAGTATGGCTCAATTACGCATGCAATAAAATATTGGCCAAATAGTAGCCGCGGCCTCGGCGGCACACCTCCATCCGATGGTCCAAATTTTCGATGACGCTGAGGCATAATTGAGGTTCTATGCCGTTAATGTACCGAATTATCTCATTCTTTAGCTCTTGAATTGTTGCTAACTTATCGACGTACACCTTTTCTTTCAAATAACCACAAAGAAAGAAGTCCAACGGGGTCGAATCACATGATCTTGGCGGTCCTTTGACATCGCCGCGACGTGAGATTATTCGGCCATCAAATTTTTCGCGCAAAAGAACCATTGTTTCGTTAGCTGTGTTACAAGTGGCACCCTCCTGTTGAAACCACATATCGTCCACATCCATATCTTCCAATTCGGGTCATAAAAAGTTCATTATCACAATAGCGAACACTGTAACTCACAGTAACTGCCTGACCGGCCTCATTTCAGAAAAAATACGGACCAATGATGCCGCCGGCCCATAAACCGCACCAAACAGTCACTCTTTGTGGGTGCATTGGTTTTTCGGCAATCACTCTTGGATTATCATTCGCCCAAATGCGGCAATTCTGCTTATTGACGAATCCACTGAGGTGAAGATGATTTTCTTCGAAAAATGCGCGATATGCATTTTGATTTGAACGCCCATTTTCATAATAAGCCTGAATAACTTTAACGCGTTGCTTGATTGTGTATCTTTCCATGGTTCAAATTGAGTTAATCTGAAATTGAAAAATGTTAAATGAAATGCAGAAAAAAACTTGACATTCAGGTGTGGTTTACATTCAACATCGGCCCTTAAAATTTAACCAGTAGAATAATTTGTATTAGATTTGTTTGACTAGTAGAACAATTTGTATTAGATTTGATTCTATTGTTTTATGTTCTTAATTAACAATTAATGCAATTTTGGTTAGAAAGCAAAGCGCATTCATACAAGGTAATAGCAGTAGGGCAAAAACAAGATTTCTGCATCAAAATATCTCGACAAAAGAAAAAAGGACGAGCATAAACAGTTGGAGCTAAAAGCGTACTACGGTAGAGCAAATGGAACGGGTTCTCGTCATTTTCACCTTACTTTGAAGCTGCTGCAATTTGATTTCAGAAAAAATAAAACTTAAAAACATCAAATTTTTTAAAATAAAACATATAAAGTCGAGCAAGAAATTAAAAAATAAGAAAAAAATTTTGGTCATATTTCAATTCTAACGAAAGTATTTCTAAACGTTAATTTATCAGTTAACATCATTTTTTCAACTGGTCCAAAACTGGTGATTTTAGACCAATATTGGACTAGACTTTTTTTGTCTAATATGAATTAGTTTGTTAACAGTTATAAGACTGATGTAGAGGGTGACAATCGACATTTCGAAGGGCATCGCCATGGTAGAAATACCAATTGCTAATACTAAAAAAGAATAGAGGGCGAACTACTTCAAGGAACAGCAAATTAAAAGATAGGAATAATTAAAAAGATAAGAAAAAGCATGTTAGTGATATTTCAGATCTTACGAAAATATTTCTAAAAGTGAATTTATCATCTTGCATTCATTTCTTCAACTGGTCCAAAACTGGTGATTTTAGACCAAAATTGGACTAGATCTTTTTGTCTAATATGAACTAGTTTGTTAACAGTTATAAGACTGATGCAAAGGCTAACAATTGGCATTTCATAGGCCAACCTCGCCACATTAGAAATACCAGTTGTTAATATGGAAAAAGGTTAGAGGTCGAACTACTTCGGCGAACAACAAATTGACAAGAAAATAAGAAAAGTAATAAGAAATAATAATGAATAAAAAATTTAGTATTATTCCTAAGGAAATAACGTATATTTATTAAAATGTATGCATTTTTTCAACTGGTAGAAAACTATTGATTTTAGCCCCAAATAGAACTAGAAATTTTTGTTATCTATTATAAGATATGCTGAGGCTGACAATTGACATTTCGTAACGGGTGTAAAGTAAAATCATTCAGAGCAAGTAGGTTTGACTGCCGGGAAACTGCACAAATTCATGCAAAAAGATATGATATCACTTATGTCGTCCACAAATGGCAAATCAACTGAAGCACGCACCAAAGTATTTAATGTCATTCATGGCTTTTGAGTAAACTTTTAAGTGGACTTATAAGTATTAATTTCGCCATAAAAACAAACGTAAAGGAGTAAGTGTGAATTGTGTGTGACTGTGTGAGTGTATGTGTGTAACTGCGTATTCGCACTACGCCCATCTCATTTTTAATTTGTTGGTTGGTTAAGTTGGTGAGCGCATGCTTACATTCATACATACACATATACCTACATACATACAGATAACGTGCTCGCGAGTTCAATATCCCAGGCATGTCCAAAGAGAAGCAAAACGCTAAGCGCCATAATCAACATTAACTATGCGGGAAAGCGCCATTTTGGTGTACGAAACCAACGGCCATGACCAACTTTGAAGTGCACAATTACACTTACCTACATAAATATGCACCTATACATAGTCAAGCGTATACAAATATATAGTCAGACACACACAGCGCATAACATTCATATAACTACTATCCAAGTCAGCCAGCCTTACGCACACACACTCACTTGTAATGGCATTCGGAACGCGCACATTGGCAGCATTTTAAATTTCAAAGTGCTAAGCATTCAAGAATATGGAATTTAGCTAATGGCTTTGCGCTGCTCCCAATTGGGCAGTGCGCTGCAAGAGCCACTTACTTTACCCTTTCTAAAGGTACATAGCGTAGATACATTCATATATTTGTTGGAATGCTTGTATTTATTATCGTAAAGGATTCGCTGCTTTTGGCGAACATCGTTTACTCCTTAAATTTGGAGTTTCAGAGCGTGTATGTACTTAAGCGCGCATGTTGCATAGCGGCTGCTCATTGCAAAAGCCTTGACAAAGCGCCGAAAAGTACGCAACGCACTTAGTAGATGCATGCCCATGAAATCGGAATTACTTCTTGGCAAGTTTATTATTTATTTTACTTATTTATTTCTATGCTCTTTGCCAATTCAATTATGTATAAGTACAGTAGGTTCTGTTTTTATGCGGTACATACGTTCCGCAAGAAACAGCATAAAAAAAAACAACATAAAAAAAGCTACTAGTTCTATAGTAAAACTATAGATACGTTTCAAATGCTAAAACCGCATAAATCTGAAATAATCGCATAAAAAAGGGCACTAGTCCCATATTATTACTATAGATACGTTCCATAGACCGCATGAATCTGAAATAATTAAATAAAATCGCATAAACAAAATATTTTATCTTTGAAAATTATATATTTATATATCTTTATATATCTTCCATACTTGTAGGGTTAGCATTTCTGATGTAATCCGTAATGAGTTTTTGCTTAGCTGGTTTAGAATCTTGTTTATATGTACAATTCCCGATAGGTCGACATGCATTTTGTAATTCAAAAAAAAACCGCACTATTTCAAAACCGCATAAAAAAAAGCCGCATAAAAACAGAACCTACTGTATATAAAATTTAATTCCTCTGTACGTTGGCCGGAGAGGGCAACCCAATGTCTCCGCCGTCATCTAGATTCATTCAGTTCAACGCATAACAAAGCCAATCTGTCCGCTCTTTCAACTCCTTCTTTGTTCTTTACACAGAAACCGAGGCAGAACAGATGACTATTGACTGGCATTTTGCGTTTCTTGACTAAATTTCTTTTATTGAGTTACAGGAGATGTTATTTACACCTGCCTGTCATAGTGTATTGCTGTCCTATTTTCCCTCATTTTTATATTTCCTAAGGGCTTACAGACCTTGCGTTCATCAATCACTTCCGCTGTTAAGATAATCACACATTTTCCTAGCCATTTTCGTTGTATTTCTCAAAGATATTCAGATTACCTACCTCAGGCCGCAGCCTATCTTCAATCTGTCAATAAAGAGCGAGGTGACTTCCTTATAGAGAAATTAACCTCTTTCCGCTCTATTCTATATAGAAGATCAGTCGTAGCTCTATTTAGTAGCTATGTCCGTCTTTAGCTCACCTTGCTTGTCTCAGCCACACTGTAGTAAGTACTATATACTAGCACATAACAGCAGTGCAAGAGCCCTGGGTCTTTAGGGGCCGTCTCTGTGGCTTAAGTGCGCTGAAAGGGGCCACGTTATTATACATATGACAGAAGTTTACGATGCTCTGGAAGGGCCACCACCCGGGAAGGCCACTAGTCTCGTGAGGTTCTGTGAGCGGCGCAGTCTGGGCATCATCCTAAGTTGCGATGCTAATGCCCAGCATACAATATGGGGCAGCAGCAAGTGCAATGGACGGGGCTCTCGACTATTCAAATTTATCGCGTCCTCCTGCCTAGACATACATAACAAGGGCTCACAGCCAACGTTTGTAACGGCTAGAAGGCAGGAGGTGATTGATCTAACCCTATCAAACTCAAAACTTGGGTGGTCAATCAAGAACTGGAGAGTCCTTGCCGAAGATTCGTGCTCGGACTACAGGTACATTGAGTTTCAATGTGGCGAGGAGGCACAAATGCCATTGCCCTCTAGAAACCCAAGAAAAACAAACTGGCAGAAGTTTAGGGAGGCGTTGCGGGACCTTGACGTTGCGCCACCAAGACTTCGAAAAGAACAGGCCATTGAGGCGGCTGTTGAGAAACCCAACGCTGCCGTAACCGAATGTTTTGAGTCAGCCTGTCCAATTCGACCTCTCCCTAGCCGGACTCCCGTTGCTTGGTGGAATCGAGAGCTCCAGATGTGGAGGCGTGAGTCGAGAAAACTTCTAAACCGGGCCCTCAAGACTAACCTTGCAGAGGACTGGGAGCGATACCGTGATGTTCAGAAGAACTACAAGAGGCTCATTCGGGAATCGAAAAGAGCCTAATTTAGGGAATTCTGCAGCGGTATTGAATCTCTGAGTGACACGGCGAAATTGGTTAGGATCCTGAAAAGGGACCCAACTGCAAAGCTGGGGTCACTTAGGAAATCTGATGGCTCCTTCATGGAGCGGAAAAGTGAGATACTCAGCTTGCTGATGGAATCTCACTTTCCTGGTAATCAGATAAGCATCAGCCGGCAACAGCCCTTATTGATAGAGGTAGTTGTCAGAGCTGTTACACCTTCTCGGCATGACTGGTTCGTTGCCAGATCTGTGGTGAATAAGGCCGCTATTCGATTTGCCATCAAATCTTTTGGCGGCTACAAGTCGCCCGGACTAGATGGAATATATCCTGCCATGCTGAAGGAGGGTGCAGAGTTCGTGACAGCAGCCCTGAAGAAAATCTTCTCGGCATGCCTGGCACTGGCTTACATACCACGCTCTTGGAGGAAGGTGAGGGTCGCTTTCATCCCAAAGGTTGGAAAAGACGACTACACCAGCCTCAAAAGCTTTAGACCCATCAGCATGACCTATTTCATGCTGAAAAGTCTCGAACGACTGGTAGAACTGCGCATACGTCAGAAGTCGCTGAAGGCTCACCCTCTGTCTCTATTTCAGCATGCCTATTAGAGTGGAAAATCGTGCGAGTCGGCACTGCAAAACCTTGTTGCTAGGATAGAGCTGGCCATCGACAGGAGGGACTATGCTATGGGTATCTTTTTAGACATAGAGGGGGCGTTTGATAATGCCGCTTTTGACAGTATGTGTAACTCTGCTAGTAGGCACGGCGTAGACCGGGTGCTAGTAAATTGGGTTCGTTCGATGCTGGCCCAAAGAATCGTTTCGGTGCGAGCAGAGGAAGATCTGCTGGTGTCATCTGGGGTTAATAGAGTGGGAAAGCATTTTGAATCCTATCTCACCCATAAAAAAAAAATAAAAAATATAAAAAAATACATTGACATCAGGCATAGCTGTTTGGCAGCTATATCGGGGTGCGCGTCCTATGCACAAAGCTATAAAAGCTACCTTTGGTACCCTGCTGGGCTTATGCACAAGAAATTGAGCGGCTCGATTAGCGTGACTTCTTTTGTATAGGTCGTAAAGGAGTTATGTACCTTCGGTTCTAAGTCTAGGGTTAGTTAGATTCTACTTCATAAAGTTCTCGGAAATGTTTCATTCTTAGCGGAGTTTCTGGACTTTCCAAGATTTTTCTTTTTTTCCCTACTTCAGTGCTGAGTTCCTTTATACTTACATAATTGGCACTTACACGCTTTTTAGTTGGTGCTTGACAGAGCTCCTCCTCCTATTTGTGGTGTGTGTTTCGATGTTATTCCAAAAATGGAGGGACCTACAGTTTCTAGCCGACTCGTAACAACAAATGAATTTTGTGAGGAACTTTTTCATGGCACAAATACACTCGGAGGTTCGCCATTGCCTGCCAGGGGCGGCCGCTATTAGAAAAAACTTTCTTTTCATTTTTGGTTTTTCGAACCTACGTTCTCTCTGAATTCCGAAGTAGTCACGCACCAACCCATTCGGCTACGGCGGCCGCCAGTTCCTTTACCCTCCGTAATATCTTTCACTTTTGAAAATACTGGCACCTCACGTTGGAGTTTACGTTGCAATTCACAACATAGTCGAATTTTCCATTTGGGATATGCGCTTGGCACACTTTAAAACTATATTATCTGTGTATCATTCAAACAACAGCATAACTTACTTTGGCAATTTTTGTATTTGCGACAAAACTTTGTGACTGTCATGAAAGTAAATCAATTTTTTATTAGACTTGAATGGAGATAGGCACTTTAAGAAGACTTTGTTCAGAGAAAATTTCCTTCTTACATCTAACACCAGTTATCTAATAACTGTAGTCGAAAAGTGCTAAGTCACAATATGTTATTTTATCGAAACGCAAACGAAAGCCATATGCATTTGTGAATGTGTGTGCGCGCATGTAAAGAGCTGACGTTTAGTGGGTGTCAGTGTTGTTAAAAGTGCCTTAAAACTTTTAATTAGCTACTGCAAAGTGTAGAATTGTACGTTTTCGAAAAACTACAAGAGCCAACAATAACAACACCAACAGCACTTGGGTAGGTTAAACACCGCAAAAAGAAGCTTCCACAAAAGTTATGAGCATCAAATGGTTACTACTTGTAATTGTTGTTTGTGCGAAAGTTTCATACGTGGCTATCTCTTAGACAAATAGCTGATACTTGAAAGCTTGCTTACATGTTGCAAATTGTGGCACTCGAGCGTGTAGAGGGAAGAGAAATTTCAGATGTATGGAGGCATGCAATTCGGCAATGAGCAAAAGTTGGCCATAAGTGGTAGACATAATTGCTGCTGGCCTCAAATTAAACGCAATATATGGTTGGGCTACAAAACTAATTTCGTCGGTGGCTAATGAGGCTGTAGAGAATTTGCCATGGAACGCGCATGTTAAATTTTTATTATTTTTATATGTAAGACGATTTTCCTGTTAAATACGAGAATGCGTACATGGACTACTATATAAGGGAGGCTTGTCCACATAAAAAGTTTGCAAAGAATGATTACCATAGCATCGGGAAATATTTTTATACTGAATTGTCGACTTTACTGTAATTTGGAAATTTTTAAATAAGCTGTGATTTAAGGTGGGGTTGAGATTTTTAAAAGAAATAAAAATAGGTGGCAAGTTTTGTTGTGACAACATCAACATTTTTTCAGTAAAAGTGGACAATGGAACAGGAATTGATGTCTTCTCTGCTACTTCCAGACTTGAACTTTGGTAGATTTTTTAGCTCTAGGGGGTTTTATTGACATCTTAGTGCAATTTTGGTAACAAAATCACTCTTTTAGACATTTTTTGAAGACTTGAGTAAAAATCTAGTTCGAGTACGACCAATGGAATAGGATCTGATGTCTTTCGAAACAACTATTTTGAGGGTAGCATACAGCCTTTGAGACTTGAATGTAGACAAGCTTGATTTTTTTAATCCGAGATGGTTTTTATTGACTTTAAGTGCTTTTTAGTGCAATTTTGTAGCAATAATATTAATATCACTTAGTCAGAAATTTTTTTCAGACTTAAGCGAAAATTTAACTCGAAAGTGACCAATAGAAGAGGCTCTGCAGTCTTTACCCACCAAGTCTTATTAATCTAAGTTTAGAGGCTTCCAAACTTCAGTAAGGTTTTTCACGCTAATACCTGTGCAAATGACATGGCGACAAAGCCAGTAACCACAATGAACCTCGTTTCTTCAAAACTCGTCTCTCTTACATGCAGTCAAGTTTCGCTCAAAGATCGGTAACGAACAGCTTGAAATAGTTTTAAAAGTATCGAAGACTCGTACAATTTCTTCAACAGCACAGCAGCAGGATACTTATACATTGAGCTCTGAACATTATGGCATCCCAGGAGATCTTTTTTTTTTTCTGGGATGACGCCGTGAAGAGGAAACTCTCATGGGCACTACTATACCGGCAAACAATATACGCGACTTCTCGCCTCAGAGACAAACCCATATATTAAACACCTGTCCACAATCTACCACTCTCCCCGCGGAACTGCCAAAAAGGTATTATATTACCTAATTATGCTAGTTAGCTCCTCAGCTACTAGTTATTGTTGACGACTATGAAACTCCGCGCTAGATTGGACAGTTTAGAAAACTGTTATGGCCAAACCTATGAAGGTATTTGCGAAATACCTCGTGCCCTGAAAGGAATTGGATTAGGTAGTAGTCTGTTGATTTTGTTGAGTATTAAATCATGCATCCATCTACCCTGCGATGATCTGTATCACCTGTCTTGCGAGTAGGTGATCGAACAACTATGTAGCATTTATTTGCGCTGGTTATGGTCGCCGTTGTTTGGCATTACTCGTGACAGATAGGACTGCACACTCGATACCTTCTTCACAGCATATTTCAGACGGGTTTTGAGTTGCAGCTTATTAGAACTACATCGGTTTTATGGTCAGCTAATTCCGGCTTTAAACAGGGTTGCCCATTGCGTGTACTATTCCATGGTAAAAATCTGCTTGGACTGACGCTTCCAACGCGGTATGTCATTAAGCGATCTAACGTCTTTGTCAAAAGATACAGGGTTGCCAGACGGGTCCGTCGAATATTGGCAATCCGTAGATGTCAACCATGTTGATTCTTCTTACTGATTCACTGACAATGCTCTCATTTTATTGGATATGTTTTACTACCATTACCACCGCGAATCGTCCGCGAACCCAATAACTTTATTACTAGGGTGCATATCCAGACTTAGAAGCCGTCGTATATTAGCTTTCATAATAGTGAGCCCAAAACTGATCCTTGAAAGACCCCTGCTGAGGCGATATACTCCTCAATGTTCCACGAAATTTGGAAGTAGATGAGTGTATGAGGTAGTTCTTAGGTTTAGAAAAGAAGGCGAAAAATACTAATCTATCTCATAAGTTATTTGGGTTTCTAAACTAAAGTAATCTATGGACACCACTAAATTGTTATTAAATCGATAAACACCTAGAAAAGACACCTGTATTCGCAGAGCACGACTGCTTCATTCAATATTTTTCTTAAATACATTTCAGTTCTTCTTCTTGATTGGTGCTATAACCGCTTACGCGATTTTGGCCGAATACCGCATCGAGTACTGTCAGAGCCGGAGCGTTTTGTATTCATTCGGACGACATGGCCCAGCCAGCTGGATCTTTATGCGCTATGTCTATGTCGTCGTAAAGCTCATGCAGCATATTGTTCCATCGCCTGCGATATTCGCTGTTGCCAACGTGCAGAGGTCCCAAAATCTTGCGCAGAATCTTTCTCTCAAATACTCCAAGTGTCGCTTCATCGGATGTTGTCATCGTCCATGCTTCTGCGCCATACGTACGGACGGGCATGATGAGAGCCTTGTAGAGTGTTAGTTTTGTTCGTCGAGAGAAGACTTACAGTATATTTCAGTCACTAATACTATTTAAGGCACGTGACTGAGCTGTAAGTCTCGACGATCAAGGCGCCATTGGACGTAATGGGGAATTTACAACCGGGTACTTGTTTTTGTGTGCACACAGAAATAAAAGTTGGACGGTAGAGTTTTCAGATATGTATCCTTGCAAGTGGTTTTCATCAAGCCTGCGTGACTACTAGAGGTTTAGTAGAAAGTCTCTGTGGAGCGAATCATTTGGAATAGGAGACTTTTTCCACTACAAAAGGAGCAGAAACATTTGATATGCGGGACTAGTCGAAGTAAACATGAGTACGCCTGTTTTTACAGGCACTTATGCTACAGTCCAAATACCGAACTCTGAGTACCAAAAGCTCAAGAAAAAATTAGACGGGGTAAAGAATTTATGGAAATTTGGAAGGATTGTAGAAAATAACTTTTCTGCGTAGCATTTAGGATGAACAATTTTTGTGTGATGATTAAGTATTGCCGACTAACGCAGACAAAACAGGGGACTAAGTCTACAATTTCGTATATTGATCGAAGGTCTACGGATGGTTTCGAAAATGTGTCTACTCTGAAGAACTTTTTGTTAGCCATAAAGTACAGAGTAGAAAGTTCCACAACTGCGGTTTATTTTGGGCATATAGCCGTGCCCTAGCCTAAAATAGTTTAAAGAAATCATTGCTTTCTCTGAAAGTCAGATCAGGTTCGTTGAAGATGTGGCTGGAATGAGTTAAGCTTTCCAAAAAATATGTATACTAAGTAACAAAACTATTTCAGGAAATGAGACGATAAATTAAGTATTCTCAAGCCCTTTTTTTTGCAACAAATATTCGAGACCCTTTCAGCTACTTTTCCGCTCCACTGGGGCGAACAGATGGACGTCAGGCCAACGTGGGTTTGCATTTGTTGGATAGCATTCGGAATATTTTTGGAAATATATATATATGTATAATTGGCGCGTACACCCGTTTTTTTGGGGTGTTTGGCCGAGCTTCTCGTGTGCGTCTTGATGTTGTTTCACAAATGGAGGGACCTACAGTTTCAAGCCTACTCCGAACGGCAGATATTTTTATGAGGAGCTTTTTCATGGCAGAAATACACTCGGAGGTTTGCCATAGCCTGCCGAGGGGCGACCACTATTAGAAAAATGTTTTTCTTAATTTTGATGTTTCTCCGAGATCCAAACCCTGGACTCCCGCCGCTAAAACAAGCACAAACAAAGAAAAGCCCACAGACACACCACTTTATCCAAGTGCTCATCCATCTGTGCGATCCTTCTGTCAGAAAAATGTGACACACAGGTGGCGCTCCAACCAGTAAGAAGGCGTTGTTACTAAGCAACGACAGGTGGGCATTCCCACTACTTAGGGCTGATAGCGGCAGGCTAATCACCTACACCTATCGGAAAGCAAAAATCGATTAACGAAACCAACGCAAGACAAGTCTTGTCGAGGCCCTATGCTCCAGAGAAGAGTAAACAAGGAAAAAAACAAAACAAAATGCTTGACAGATAGCCAAATGGTTGAAAAACTAATTTCAAGAATTTTTAGGGTCAAGTTTTATTTGGGCAAACTTTTTTGAAAACTTTCAAACTAATTATTTCTTTTTGAAGGGGCTTTGGATTCGGGGATGAGGCCAACGGTCGCTTATTATATTTATATTAACCGCCTCAAGCTGTCTATGCAAATCACTAGATGTATCATATTTAATCCTGTAACGAAAAAATTAGAGCCCAGATGTCTGAATCTTAGCCCGATGAAAGCAGGGCAGCACAGAAGAAGGAGGTACCTCATCCTCCAGACAGCTTCTGATGTCCCACCAAATTCGAGAGGTATATCATAAAATAACAGTAAAAGTAATCTATAGCTTTTTTTTTTTTTGGGTAAAAAAAGTAAGTTCTTACTGCAACCAAACCCATGTAGATCAAAAAACAAAAAAATTAAAAAAAAGACTCCACAAATATCCATCAATTTCCCATTTTGGAATATTAGAATTCGAATTTTGTTTAACAAATGTTTCGTTGAATTTGCCGAGGAACATTCAGCGGTGAAAATGAATTGACTA
>JAYXIM010013864.1:0-17578 GCA_037575425.1 Anastrepha fraterculus | reverse complement strand
ACCTAAAGGTTTTCCAATAACAGGTGTTACACAAGTGAATGGATTGCGCTATCGAGAGATGATTAACGATTTTTTATGGATGATATTGATCTGGACAAGGTTTATGTTCAACAAGACGGCGCTACGTGCCACACAAGCAACGAAACCATTGATCTTTTATGGGAAAAGTGGACCGGACCGTGTTAACTCTCGCAGAGGTGATCACAATTGGCCACCGAGATCTTGTGATTTAACAACTTGTGACTTTTTTCTTTGGGGCCACGTGAGAGAGAAGGTCTACACCAATAAACCAGGGTCGATTCAAGACCTCAAAGATGGAAGACTATCGAGGTCATAGGGCAGCCACTATGCAATTCGGTTTTTAAAATTTAATGAAAAGGATAAGGATCCTGTAAGCGTGGTCGTGGTGGTCATTTGCCTGCTGTTATTTTCTACTATTAACGGCATACCTTCCACTTTATAATGAAATAAACACCCGATCATACATATATACTAAAGTACAGCATTTTTCTTTGAATATCAAAATAGCACCTCTGTGTGAAAACCCCTTTAGTTTTGAGAAAAACGCATTTAAAGTTTTGCTATTGAGCTCCAGAGCGCCCGAGCGCCCTATGTTAATTGTTGAATAACTCGAAAAGTATTTGTTGGATTCACTTCAAATTTTCGCACAATGTTTTGAAGATATTATACTTTAAGAAAATGCAAAAATAAAATCCAATTTTGCTTTAAATTCTGACTACCCCCACCCCTTTACCAGTTGCTTCATCTACGGGCCACTTGCTAAGGCTTGGCGCAAAGATTATTTATTTTATTTAAATTTTATTTTAAAAAAATTTTTAATTTTATTATTTATTTTATTTTATTTTTTTTATATATATATTTTTTTTTTTTTTAATTTAAATTTCTGCCTTTTTTAAGTGAATTCGAATACCTTGGATAAATAAATTTCTTTACTGCATTTCTCGTGTTTCTCCATCGTAATGAAAATTCTGTTTATTTTGTCAAATATTGGTAAATCTGTTCTGGTTTTGGATATAAAACTGTTCAAATATTAAAGATCAGCCTCAAATTATTAGTTTGTTGAAGAAGAAATCCATTATTTTTGCGTTAGATTTTTGGGCAAATGATTTAGAACTGTTTATGGTCGATCGATAGCTCCTGGGACGATGTTAAAACTACGAAGATGCCGGTCAACTTCGATTATTTCTGTGATTTATCGACATTATCGACATTTTCTTAAGCATTAAAAATTTCTGAACGGAATAGACAAAATCAAAAAAATGCCTTCGCACCATATAGGCTACTCGATTTTAACTATTCACAATACAAGCAGTCCTATTATTCTGCTCAGAAATGTTGGAATTAAGCAGACCTTTGTTGGATATGCTTTCAGCCAAATACTCTCTTTATTCGCTGGATTTGTCATCGTTTGTCTTCCCTCTGTTTTCAAGGGTGACAACTGCACTGAAGGGACGAAAATTTAAGTTCATTAAAGCTGTAATGAGTAAGCAGAACGCAGAACGCCGAATTAGGTAAAATCAGATATTGTTTGACAATATACAGTTATAGACTCGTGGCCAAGGGCAGTGGAGCACTTAAGAGGTCACAATGTACGGTGTACTAATAATAATAATAATCGAAGTGTAAGATACTGTACCCCATATTCCGCAGAAGCCGAGTTTTTTGTGCGTGACGTCCATTCGGTAAAATTCGGGTTCAAAATCCACTGTAAGCATGAAACATGAAATGAAAGAAACGGTTTTTTCTAATAGCGGTCACTCCTCGGCAGACAATGACAAGCCTCCCTGTGTAGTTCTGCCATGAAAAAGGTTCCCATAATAAACCAACCAACCGACTAACGTTCGGAGTCGGTTCTCCTGTTGTAGAACAGGATCAAGGCGTTCACGACAAATCAGAGAAGGAACTCGGTCAAATACCAATTTTTTTTGGTGGTGAGTTTGGGTTAAAAATGCATTCGCACCATATATTAACCGTCGTTACTAAGTGCGTGGCGTCCTAAGAAGGACACTTACTTACTCACCCTGCGTTCAGGGCAGTCTGTTTTAAGAAACCTATGCTCAATGCTCTTCAGCATAAGTTTCCATTTCACTTTCTCTTTTTCGGATAATATCCTCCACGAAATTTGCGACGGCATTCCATTTTGCTTCGCCTATCATCATTTTCTCAATGGTTTCTTCAGCTACAAATACACCAACAGCTCGTTGCAGCGCTGTTCTTTCTGTATTCCACCTCTCGCATTTGAAGAGGGTGTGCTCTACATCCTCATACTCAGTATCTCCATAAAGGCAATTTGGTTGGTTCAACCTTTCGCATTCGCCACAAATACTTGCGAAAGTACCCATGTCCGGACAACAACTGTGTGAGGTAATAATTAACCTCGCCGTACTTTCTTTCTACTCACTTTTTTAAGTCGGGTATTAGCCTCGCTTGTCCATCTTTCGTACTGCTCTTGTTTACCAAAGTGTGAGCGTTTGAATTCGAATGTCGGAAAAGCCTGGTACTGGGATTCCTGGGATGTTTGTCTCCCACCTCCGTTTGCGCTCTTGTTCTAGAATATATAGGGATGGTTCTGCTGATAACTAAAGCCGCTGCTTCTGATACAATTCTGTATGAAGAAGCCACTCTGGGAACGCAGGTCCGTTGCTCCGATTGCTGGGTTTTTCGCCGGCATTTGATCCTAAGCGAAGTGACCAAGTGTAAGATGTTTCTTTTTCATGCTCTTCGGCGCCAGTTGGGCACACCAATGAAGGCAAGTCCTTCTCCACCTGATCTTTCCAACCCAAAGGAGATCTTCCTCTACCTCTGCTACCACCAGCTGATACCGCATCGAATACTTTCAGCGACGGAGCCGGACGACATAACCCAGCCAACGAAGCCGTTGGATCTTTATTCGCTGTCTATGTCGACGTAAAGCTCTTTCAGCTCATTGTTCCACTCGCCGGCACCAATGTGCAAAGTCACATAAGTCCTCCGCAGAATATTTCTCTCAACCGCTCCAGGCGACGCCTCATCGGGATGTTGTCATCATCCAAGTTTCTGCGCCATACGTGAGATATATAGGAAATTTCATATTTCACAGAAAAGAAATTTGTATGCATTTTGATAGACATTTCACGTGAAACGCGAACTTGGTGCTATGCTGCAGTGTTGTGAATAGCCTGCGAGTAGCTTAAAAGAAAGAACTGTTGCCGGAGTTTAATATTTAAAAACGTACTTTGTTTTTCCATAACATTTGAAACAGAATCTATTGCGGAAAACTTTATATCGCTGGCAAGCTTAAAATTAAATTTGTTTTTATCATGAAAAAAAGGGCATTAAAATCAAAAAGGAAGAGACTGGGGGGGCAAGGAAAGTAGTATGGTGACTTTGCTTGATTTTCAGAGATTGCGAATATACTCCGTAGTCAACAAGGATGCATGAAGGTTAACTACAGTGAAAAAAAATATGTGAGAAGAACTTCGGCTTCCTCGACACAAAGGCTTCGGCAGCCGATTTCTGCGCAATCATTTCAGACGGCAACGAAGTGACATTGTGTAGATTTTTTTAGTATATCACCACCATATCTACTGTTACGTCAGCTCATCAGCTGATTCTGTCAAATTCGCTTAGATTTTCTTTTAAAGCTTAATTTCTTCTCATTTACGAGGATCAAGGCTTTGCTGACGATTTGGTTATCATGGTTAGGGGCAAGTTTGACTCTACTATAGCCGATTGCATCCAATTATCTCTCGACATTGCACAAAACTGGTGTCGGGAGAAAGGGCTTTCGTTAAATCCGACGAAACATGTGTGGTACCCTTCATCCGAAGAAGGAAGCTAGGTTTAGGGACTCTAAAACTATGGGACGTAAACTTGATAAAACTTTGACCTGGAAAAATCACTTACCGTACATCACAAGCAAAGCCTTGACAGCAACATACGTATGCCAAAGGCTTTACGCTAAAACATGGAGTCTGCGACCAAAGATGATGGCATGGGCTTATAAGAGAATAATAGTGCCAATGATCACCTATGCCTCTTTGGTATGGTGGCCAAGAGCAGACCAAGCAAAGACTCAGATAACACTTAACAAGGTATACAGAATAGCCTGTCTGAGCCTTACGGGAGCAATGCGAACCTACCCCGCAGCGGCTTTAGGAATGGTCACTGGACTCATTCCACTCTATTTTGTAGCCAAAGCGACGGCAGTCAGTGTAGCTCTAAGGCTTCCTAATCTATTCCATCTCAATGAAGGCAATCTTACAGGGCATGTAAGAATTCTGGGTTCAATCCTGAACTCTCCGTGCTTGACAGTCCACGACAAGATGGAAGGGAAACTAGAATCCAAGAAATTCAAAGAGGTCATTAGTGACCCCTCAGCGTGGAGAAACAATGAAATATTCTTAAAACCGGGTCCAAAATGGAAGACGGTAGTGCCGGGGCTGGAATTGTCGGATCCCATTTCAAGAAAGAAATTGCAATGGGAAAACCACTTCCATGTTTCAGACGGAGGTCCACGCCTCAGAGCTATATGCCAGAGAATGCCCCTATGAATGGCACGCCTGGAGCCAATGTCAACATTATCTCTGACAGTCAAGTAGCTCTAAAATCGCTAGATGGTTTCTCCTCATTCCTATCAAAGTTGATCTAGGAATGTTTTAAAATTCTCAAGACTCTAACATCGAGAATCTTTGTTACCCTGATATGGATACCAGGACATGAGGGACACCAAGGGAATGAAATTGCGGACACTTTAGCGAAAATATGTGCAAGCACTCCCTTAATTGGTTCTGAATCTTTCTGCAAGATAAATATTAGCTTCAAAAGTGCCGTTTTACATGAGCGGGAACAACGAGACTTAATCGAGAACTGAAACGCATACACGGACATGCGGCAATCGAAAATACTGATTGATCCAGAAGGTATAAAGATGAATTGCCTCTATCCTCTATCTTCTCTAACCTCAACAGAAAATACATAAAACTTTACGCCGAACTGCTAACAGGTCATTGTAAACTTAATTACCACATGAAAAAAATTGGTGTGGTAGAAAATGATTCTTGTAGAGCACACGAAACAACTGCCTTGGCACAACGCTGACTAAATTATCTAGTAAACGGGGTTATAGATCCAAACGTCTTGGTTGAAATTAATCGCGTAAAACTGTTTGAGTAGGCTACAGCTGGCTACCCACTACACGAGTATATTTTCAGGTAGCAGTACACAAATAACCATTTATATTAGGTGCACAACTAAGTTCTCGCTAAAGAAAATACAACTTTATTCTGAAAAAATGGTTACAAGTAAATTATTGAAAGTATTGCTCATCGCTGGCTACTATTTTTTCAAATCTTTCTGGTAGATCTCGTACACCGTCGCGTCTTTTGAGGCTATCCACGGATCAAGCCATTTTTTGATGTCTCCATATGAATGAGACTGCTGGTCAGCCAGGCCATGTGCCATCGATCGGAACAGGTGATAATCGGACGGCACAATATCTGGAGAATATGGCGAGTGGGGTAGGATTTCCCATTTCAGTGTTTCCAGGTAGAATCACTTTTTCGTGCCTCTCCGCGTATTGCGGCCGCTTCTCGCCTAGTGCTCGGTTTAATTGCATCAATTGAATAAATAACACCAACTTGTTCCCACCAAATACATAACGTAACCTTCGCAGCGTGAATATTCGGCCGAGGCGACGACGTAGAAGCCTGACCAGACAGTGCCCATGACTTTCTTTGGATTGCTGTAATGAATCCTTTTTTCATCACCCGTCACGATGCGATGCGAGAAAACTCTTAGTTTTTTTCCGCAGGAGCAGTTGTTCACAGGCGAAAAAACGACGTTCAATATCCCTTGGTTTTAACTCATAAGGAACGCAAGTCCCCTGTTTCTGAATCATTCCCAAAGTATGCAATCGCTTGGAAATGGATTGGCGGGTAATTTCTAATACTGAAGCAAGCTCTTCTTGCGTTTGACACGGATCCTCATTGAGCAATGCCTCCAATTCAGCGACTTCGAAGGTTTTTGGCCTTCCTTCATGCGGACGGTCGTCAACATTAAAATCACCGTCTTTAAAGCGACGGAACCAATCTCGGCACGTTGTTTCACTTAAAGCAGCATCTCCATAAACTTTTTGTAGCTCTCGAACCGCTTCAGCCGCCGTTTTTTGTTTCGAATCAAAGAGGAAAATCAACACTTCCCGCAAAGGACGATTATTCGGCACAAAATCAGACATTTTCACAAAACCAAAAGTATCTGATACCAAAACAAAATCACTAATGTGTGGAAGTAGTTTGTTTACCATATGTCTAAGCTTGGTTTATGATGTTTAGGTTATGTTAGAATCGACTAGCACACACTGCTGGCGGCATCTATTGACAAACAGCGGGAACTTAGTTGCGCACCTAATAATAATTCTCTTCATTTTTATTATTTTCACAAGCACAACCAAAACAGCAATTTCAGTTATTTATTGCTAATTGAAAGTCGATAGCTCAATTAAAAACTTAAATGCCTCGACTTTGCTTGCCTCAATTAAGGTGCATATCTGAACATAGTTTCACTCTCTCAAAGAACTGCAAGCATTCCAGCATACTAAAGTGTGAAAAATCCAAGGGAGGTATGGAAAGCAATGCGGTTTTGAATGGATACTTTACACACACAAATGCGTATGTGCATTTCCTCTTATGTAAATAAATGAGAAAAAAAAATTGATTGTTTGTACATACCCACATACCCACTTACTGGTTGATCGACACTTCAGGCGGCGGAAAAGTGCCACTTGTTATTGAAGACACAAAACCCATTAAGCGCCTACGGGTCCGTACGTCTGTCCGCACGTTTCTCATTATCAACTTGTCTGCGGTATGGCTCCTTCCTCCTTCTTCGATTTGTCAAAGTGTTACGAGTTGTGCAATTTGTCCGTCAAATGAGACGTTAACACGAGCCTACTTGAATTACGTGCTAATTGCTGTGGTTTGTCTTCATATGTTGACTTTAATGACTCTTTGAAGAAGTAATGGAAAACACTATATACTTACATATTTACATGTACATATACATACATATACACATGCAGTTATGCACGCAACTATTTTACTAATAAGCATTGCAAGTGTGAAAGGAATTATTTTTAAAATATTCTATATCTGCATTTCCTCCACTTCTTTTACTTTTTTTACTTGAACAGATTTGAAGGCGTGCAGGTTATTTCGCCCAACGAATTCGAGATTGTTTTGTATCTCAATCAAATGGGCGTTTTCAACTTCGTCGATGATGGCACCATGCCCGGCTGCGCAGTGCTGAAGCTGAGTGATGGTCGTAAACGTTCCATGTCCCTATGGGTGGAGTTCATCACCGCGTCGGGTTATTTGTCGTCGCGCAAGATACGCTCTCGCTTCCAGACATTGGTGGCGCAGGCGTGTGACAAGAGTATTTATCGTGATATGGTGAAAATGATCGGCGATACGACGGAGGTGAAGATGCGCGTGCGTGAACGTTTCATGGTGCAAATAACGCCTGCTTTTAAATGTTCCGGCATATGGCCACGTTCGGCAGCCCATTGGCCGCTGCCGCACATCCCTTGGCCACATCCGAATATAGTGGCCGAAGTGAAAACGGAAGGTTTCGATCTGCTATCCAAAGAGTCCATTGTCATGCAGAATAAGAACAACAATGCCGCCATGGAAGGCGATGCGTGGGTGTTGAGCTTTTTCGAAGCGGAAAATCGACTTTTGCAAGGTGAGTTTAATATACAGATAAATAAATAGCAGAACCATAAAAGAAACGTTACGCTATCGCGGCGGAGATAAGTTTCTGCAAGGCACAAAAAGAAGCCCATAGGGTGTTACTACAGTAGCGGACACTGAAATCTGGGCACTCAAAAATACACACAATTTTTATTGTATTTTTACACACCCGAAATACTTGTCGAAATTATATATATAATATAAATACTATGGCTATTTTAATATAAAATTCCAAAAAAAGATAGAGCATTTGGTGGAAATTGTAATTTATTTATTAACCAAGTTTTTGAAGTTTATAATAGCCTTCAATTAGCATATTTTTAAAGTAATTATTTTGCTGGAGGTTGAAATTAGTTTCAAGAAAAATTATTAGTTCCTATTCTGCGTCAGTTATACCTACATACGAAATTAGTAAAAAAAAAGTAAAATCTTAAAACTCACACAACTCTATGGATTTTAATTCAATTACAGTCAAATATAGCTCATTCGATGGAAAAGTTTACTATAACAGTAGTGTACTAAAAAAAATCCTCAATATCGGATAATATCGTAAAAATGATGTCAAAGCTGAAAAAATGGAGAAAAAAACAATTTCTTTCGAATTAAAAAAAAATTAGAAATCGGATGGAAATTGGGGAAGTTAGGAGTGATTGTTCACATCAACCTGCTAAAAAATGGTTTTTTGGCCATAAAATGAGATTTTGGGGGTGTATTGGAAATTTATCCTATATCATTTTGTTTAGTTTTTCTATACCTACAAGTTGTGCTAGGTCTTCATAAAATAAAAGTATATTTAGTTGTTTTTTTTTGTTACACAGTGTTACATATTGTCTAAGATTATGAAATTATCTTAAACTATGTCATTGGAATTACCCTGTAGTTTTATTTCTTTTGCTATTATCTAATCTTCTTTATTTTGCTGTTTACTGTTCGCCCATTTGTCGTTCTTTTTTTAATTTGGACTTTGAATAAACTGGATGTGCAAATAAGCTGAGCTCACGATTTTTATTAAACACATATGTAGGTATATAATTGTGCGTCCTTCATGCATTCAGAGTATTTTCCTGAGCCCAACTTGCCCAATAAGGTTTAGTATTTGTCCTCTGGTAAAATATGTTTTCCCAGGTGGAATGTCGCGCTATGCATTAAAGCTGCGCTCGATTCTAGTACACGAGGTTTGTTAAAAAAATAAGGTGAATTTTCAAAGTTCATTTATTACTTGTTTTTATGTTGGTACACTCGTCTCGAAAATACGAGGTGTGTTCAAAAAGTTTCGTGAATTTTGAATTTTCGCAGGCTTTCGGCTCGTCTTCGATTTTTACCTATTCAAAAAGATGAATCAAAAAACCTGTATCAAATTTTGTGTGAAAAACGAAATTAAGTGCGCGGATGCATTCCGAATGTTGACTCAGTGCGGTGTCATACGGAAAAGCTATGATACTTTGGACCAAAGCAACGTTTATCGGTGGTACAAAATGTTCTCAGAAGGCCGATAAGATGTGAACGACGAAAAAAGGGCCGGACGCCAGAGCACTTCAACAACACATGAAAACATTGACATACATAACCTAGACATATCGATTGGCTCGTGCCATTCGATTTTTTTCAATGACTTGAGCATGAGACGGGTCGCCGCAAAAGCACCAAAAGCAGCATCGCATGGACATTGATAATGAGATGGCAGTGTCTGAACTCTGACCGCGACGACCCAAATTTGCTCCAGAGGGTCATAACTGGTGACGAATCGTGGGTTTATGGTTATGAGTTCTAGCCACAGGGTAAAACGGTCAATAAAGAATATTAGCTGCAAGTTACGCGCAATTTGCGTCAAGCAATCTAGAAACCAGCCAGAAACGCCCGAATTTTTGGAAGAACAAAAATTGGCTCTTGCGCGACTTTTTGGTCAAAAACAACACACTAATGATGCCACAGCCACTCGTATTCTTCAGATCTGGCCCCCTGTAACTTTGTCTTGTTCCCGAAACTGAAGAGGCCCATGAAAGGACGTCGCTAAGCTACGATTGACGAGATAAAGACGGCATCGAAGGAGGAGCTGAACAAGATAAAAAAAATGATTTTTCGAAGTACAGTACTATCTCGATAATCCGGACACGCGGTAGTCCGGTCACATCTATAATCCGGACAACTGCTAAATTCGGACAGTTTAACATTTTTTACTCTATAGTCCGAACATTTTTCAAATTTGCTTCGCAATATGTACATACATATGTATTTTAATTTTTAGTTTGCTTTGTGAGTTTTTCGTAAAATAGCGGTACTTTAACAACAATATATGTATACGAAATGCAACAGCATAAGTCACGCGTTGTGTTTATTCTTTAGTGACAAACTGAATTGAGTGGACATTATTATTATGAAAATAATAATATAGAAGAAGCTGATTCTGATTGAACCATAGTTGAAGCGGTAAATATTGTACTATAAGTAGCGGTGAAGCAAAAAATATTTTTTCCAAGGCTATACAATGGGCAGAACAAATTGACGCTTCGGCTATGGATATTTTAGTTTTAAGACTGCAGATAAAACTGCAGATAAAATGTTGCTGCTGCAGATAAAATGTTGCTGGCGAACTCGCAGCAGACCAAAATGAATAATTTTTTTGAAATCGTACATACTAAATAAAAAAAAATGTTTGATTATGTACAGATGGACATATTATTATGTAAGTATGATTGTACTGTATTTAATAAAACTATTTATGTACATACATACATATATCTGAATTGCGTTATGTTCATTTCAAAAAAACAACGTTTAGTTGAAAAAAAAAAAATCATCTATAATCCGGGCACCCCCATAATCCGGACGACCCCTAACATTAAGGGTGTCCGGATTATCGAGATAGTACTGTACTTCGAAGATTGGAAAAAACTTTGGAAAACGTTTGAAAAAAAACACAAAATTCGCGATACTTTTTGAACACACCTCGTATGTTCAAAGCCTAAGCGTCCCAATGGAAAAGTCCAGGAGAGCCAAGAGATAGCGGAAAATCGCCGAACACGCAAAACACTTGTCTTATTTATGTATCTCACAAACAAACTAGTAAAGTAGGAAAGTATTGTCATTTCTCTTTATTATGATAATATTGGTATGGCTCAATTACGCATGGAACAAAATATTGGCTAAATGGCCGCCGCGGCCTCGGTGGCACACTTCCATCCGATGGTCCAAATTTTCGATGACGCTGAGGCATAATTGAGGTTCTATGCCGTTAATGTGCCAAATTATCTCATCCTTTAGCTATTGAATTGTTGCTGGTTTATCGACGTACACCTTTTCTTTCAAATAACCCCAAAGAAAGAAGTCCAACGGTGTCAAATCAATTGACATCGCCGTGACGTGAGATTATTCGGCCATCAAATTTTTCGCGCAAAAGAGCCATTGTTTCGTTAGCTGTGTGACAAGTGGCACCGTCCTGTTGAAACCACATATCGTCCACATCCATATCTTCCAAATGCGGCAATTCTGCTTATGGAGGAATCCACTGAGGTGAAAATGTGCCTCATCATTTTGTGATATGCATTTTGATTTGAACGCCCGTTTTAATAATACGCCTGAATAACTTTAACGAGTTGCTCGATTGTGTATCTTTCAATGGTTCAAATTGAGTTAGTCTGAGATTGAAAAATGTCAAATGAAATGCAGAAAAAAATTCACCTTATTTTTTTAACAAACCTCGTATGTTTGGCGGTTTTATCTTCTTCCCTAGAAAAACTGCAAGTTCCATTGAAGTATCTATGTATATTCCTAGCTTAATAACATGGTAATTCAATCCAGGGAGGGAAGGGAGGAATTGTTTTAGTGACCACACCACGCAGTAGAGGGCGGTCGCTGTAGGAGCGAAGACATTTTGAACCCTGCTTTACCCACAAAAAAATACAAAATTATTGCTCTACTAGAATACCTGTGGTGATACTAATAAATATTCTTATTTAATTAAGTACAATCATTAAATCGGTTTAGGTTAAAGCCTCATTGGGTTAAATCCCCAGTGTGATCTCATTTGTCATTCCTCCACTTCCTGAATAAGAGATGAAAAGTTATCCTTTCCTAGACCAAAAACTTGACCTGGGTCTACAAGTAAGAAAACCGCCCCTTTTGTGGCTAATTTATTTTTGCGTTCACAGTAATTCTAATTCTTATGCGCACTGGAGTAGTATAATAAGAAGAAACTTTTATTATAAGCAAATCAACTTTTGACGGGTATTCTATCAATATTCTGATAACCAAAATATGTCACTTTCGAATTTGTCATTTGATTTATTCACTATGGATCCTCAAAGAATTCCTATCACATTCTATCTCTATATCAAAAACCCTGGGTACTGGTAGTGCCAGCATATATAGTTAGAATTCGAGGTATTCATTTGCAGTCCGTTTTATGCAGTCTATATTAATAGATTAGAGTCTGTTCAGAGAGCTTTTGTGCATTTTGCTTTGCGCTCGATAAAATTCGTTGATCCCATTCCAACCTATCGCTCTCGTTGCTTAATAACAGTTCTAATGTTCTTATAGGCCAGGATGTTCTGTTGTCGATGTGTTTTGTCTTTGATATTAGTGCGGGTTCAATAGATTACCCATATCTGAATGAATTGTTTTGTGGGTATTGCTAAAACTGTTTATGGCTCAATTGAATGCTAGGCCTCTTTTTTTCGCCAAGACTTAGCAAGTGGCGAATAGATGAAGCAAATGAACATCCGCAAGGCGGGAAGAGAACTGCCTTAAATTACGTGTGCGCGTAAGGCAATGCGGACTAGCCATACTCTCAAGCAGCGAATCTTACTTGATACCTTTGTTGTTGCTTTCGCATGTAAATTTTTCGTCAAGTTAATCGAGCATAGAGATAGCGAGCGAGGAAATGGCGAATAGAAAAAACCTGCTTGTTCTTCTTCCTTGGACTTTGATTTTTCTTACTCTAAGTTTACTTTTAAGAAGTTGCTTATAAGACTCTTGTCATAAAATAAAAATATAAAGCATGTAGAACTTGTCCCCAATGCGGCCCTGAATGTCGATGTTTACGATATTTTCATCGTTGCTCAAAAAGCAATCAAATTAAAAGAGGTTGGCCTCTGGACGCGTGGTAGCATTTTTAGGCAGCTAAAACTTTTTATCTATTTCCTTGAAATTGCAGAAAACTGCTAGTGTTTTTCAATCAGGAGTCTTTGCGATCCTGCAGGCATGCGAAGTGCTGTGCTTAGGGAAAGTGGGAACGAGGGAGATATTACATTTGTTTCCGATAGCCAAGCTGCGATCAAGACGCCATGGTGCCCATCCAAATTATTCAACTACTGTAAGAAGAAGACTACCGGTCTCGGTGGTTTAGCGTAAGTGCACTAGCCTGCCATGCTGGAGGTTGTGGGTCCTCGCACTTTTCCAAATTTACCTTATTCCCCTGTTTCGAAAAAAAAAATCTCATTCCTCTAACCCAAAACCTTATCCATTCCATCCTCACTCCTGCACATTAGTAATTTGCATTGTGGCTGCTAAAACACGCAAAAAGCAAAAAGAAAAACAAACAGTTACACATTGCATCAGTGGCGTAAGCAAGAGAAAGCGGGCAACCGCGGTAATCGCGCAGACACACCAAATTTAGCGAAGTTTTAAACCATCTGTGTGATCCTTCTGGCCGAAAAATGTGAAACACAGATGTCGCTCCAAGCAGTATGAAGGCGTTGTGTTGTTCCTAAGCAACGACAAGTGGGCATTCCCACTACTTAGAACTGATACCGGCAGGCTAATCACCTACCCTGTTAGATATCAAAATAGATTAACGAAACCAACGCAAGACTGAGTCTTGTCGAGGCCCGAGAGGAGTGAACAAGGAAAAAAAAAGAAGAAGATTAAATCTCTTGGGTGTTCAGGTAACATTTCGCTTATCTGGGGTCCAGGACATAGGAACATAGAGGGAAGATGTGAATTGGTCTCACAGGCCTCCTACCCGGTCATCGGAATCCCCCTGCACAACTTATTTCTCAGGAAAGCGAGTGCTATTTCGAATGCTATTTCAGAAGCATATGTAGGTCTCAGTTAAAGTTTCACTAAACTTAGAGGAATAACATCCATGCGCCGTTTTATTATTTTGCCTTCACTAGTTCTAAATAATGAGTAGCTGTAGTGCGACCACACTGACCACTGAATGTTTGCCATAAAAGTCAGTTTATAGTGAATGTTGTATTTAAACCAGTTACACAGGGTGTGTCATCTTTTATATCGGTATGAATTGTTGTCCCGGGAATTGTTGCATTCGCAGTGTGGCATGGCACACCGACTTGTTGAAACCAGTAACCGTCTAAACCTTTCTCACGCGTTTGCGGACAGACATAATGAGCCAACATTCCTTGGATATCGACCGTTTCATTTTCTCGATAAAAAATATGGCCCAAAGATGGTTTTGGCGCAAATGCTGGCCCAAACAGTTACTTTTCGGTCATGCAATGGCGTTTCATGGATCTCGTGTGCATTCTCAGTTCCCCAAATGCGACAATTTTTTTTATTCACGCCGCCAGAGAGGTTAAAATGTGCCTCGTCAGTCATTAAAATTGGCTTCCAAAAATTGAGTTCAGTGTCAACTATTCGAGTGACTGTTTGGCTGTATTACAAGCGACGTGGATGGTCTGTCGGCAATATTCTTTGTGTCAATCGCACTTTATACGGAAATAAATTTAAATCATCCTTTAAAATGCGCCGCATTGTGGTTTCACTGACGCCAAAATGCTGAGCGCCGACGACAATACGACACTGTTGGCTCCTGGGCAACGCTCTCCCTCCCTGCTTCAACAAGTTCATTGGAACGTCTTGGTCGTTGATGAGCGGCATGTTGACGATCACCTACTGTCCCGTGTCTATTTGCCGCGATACTTTTTGCGATATACGCGTTGAGTTAGAACAATCGAACGACTATTTTCGATATTTTCAGCGCGTTGTTTCGGTGTAAAGCGATCCATGGTTGAAATTGTACTGAATTGACGTATCGAAAACATGTAAGTATTTTGAAGTCGATCGGTTGGTAAATGACACAGTTATTCAGCGTTTACATACCCACATAAAAGATGGCGCATCCTGTATTCTTAAAAATGTATATTTATATTGTATTTATATTTTTAAATCAAATACTTTAAATTCTGCACTCATTACTCGGTATTATTAATAGAATTAATTATAGTCTCGACCTTGATTTCACCCTGCCCAGTTCTCTATTTTTGTCTAAGTTGGCATTAAATTACTTTTAAGTCTTATCTTTAAATATTTTATTATTTTTAAGCCTCTGGACTAAAGGTAAGGATTTGTAGCTATAAATGAAAAATTTCTTATATCTAAAATTTTTCTTAAAAATTCCGCAAATATTAATATAAAATTTTCCATTTTATTCCATGAGCACTAATTTCTGTTATAAGCATATATTTGTTCTCTCTTTCTTTCTCTTTATCGCTCTCTCTGTCTTCCTCCACTCAACTTTCTCAGGTGGCTGCCGTCGACGCTGTTTAAGTATTCTCAAAACATTGCGTGATCGTCACCTCGATCTGCCCGGCAATCCGATCACCGCTTACCACCTGAAGAATCTGCTGCTTTACGAGTGTGAAAAGCATCCGCGTGACTTTGAATGGGACGAAGCGTGTATCGCCGATCGCATCAACGGCATCTTCCTACAATTGATCTCATGTCTACAATATCGTCGATGTCCACACTACTTTCTACCGTCACTGGACATGTTCAAAGGCAAATCGCCCAGTTCGCTCGAACAGGCCGCGAAGCAGGTTTGGCGTTTGACGCGCGAAATGCTAACCAATGCGAATGCATTTGAAAAACTCTAAAGCAACTGGGAGTATTTATCTTAAAAACAAAAATACAAAAAATAAAAAATATAAAAAATAAAAAATAAAAATACCTATAGAGCAAAAAATGTAAAGAAATAGGCAACAACAAACGCCGCACATTAACATTAACGAAGGCATTAAGAGGCGCGCGAATGTAGCGAAATGTGCGAACGCCAGAGTCTCAAGGTGCTGAACGCAACTCGTGCTTATGTTCGTATGTATGTGCATAAGTGTGTGTAAGTATGAGTGTTTTTTGATTGGAATGCATTGATATTCGCCTAAGTATTGGTACCAATTGGCTGCTGTGTGTGATTGCATTGCGAGTATGGTGTTCGGCTGGGGCGTGACGGCCATACCGGCGAACTTACATTTGTTCTTGCAGTTATGCATACCCACATACATACATATGTCCATATGTGCATATGTGCATATGTGCATATGTGCATATGTTTTCGTTTGCATGCTGCATGCCACATCTCTATGAAGTGCTAAAAAATCGCATTAGATAAAATCTGCAACAGAAAACTACTTCATTTTCAAATTGTATTCGTGGCAGTTTAGCAGACCTTCCGACATGAAATCTCCAGCAGCCGGCAAAGAAGCAGATCTACACTGATATGAGCGCGAATACTCGTATTTATTCATTTGTGTATGTATGTATTTACATGCACACATACATACCTGTGTTCGCACATATACATACCTAGATTTGCTGTCATAGATAAAGTCATCTACGGGATTATCCATCGTAATTTTTTTTTTTCATTTTTTTTTTTATTATTGTTAAAAGAGTACAAACTCATACATGCATGCATACATATGTACATACATACGAGCATGTGTTCGGGTGAAAGGAAATCCACTTCCTCTGTTAATGCATTGGAATCTCTATGTATGCCTCAAAAATGTTGAACTCAAATTTTTTGCGTTCACTTACTAGGCAATAAGGCTTTCACGGAGCCGTTAAGCTTCTAACTGTGTATACGAAAATTTTAAATAAAAAGTGCTACTTCTTTAATATACTAGCAGTAAGCATACACACACAAACACACATATGGGAAAGAAAACATTTTGCTTAGTGAAAAATTACCATTTTTAGATTACAAAAAAAAAAGATAATTTTTCCAAAACATTAGAGAGCTTAAGCTTAAAAAATATGCTTACAAATGTTTCAAAATTGTATCAACACAATCAAAATAATGAAAATAGGGATGTGAATTTACTAACTTTTTCCAAAAATGAACAGTGTGAGAAAATAACGTTTGAAACCAACTCTTACGACTTCCGCCGTTCCCACGACAGTAGGTTCTCCGTTACCGGTATGACCCGGATTTATATCCGGCCAAGGACTGTCACTTCACTAGCATTCCCCATACATGTATAGGAAATCTTTATGCTGCCACAACACCAACAACAACAACGGCCGCCGTAGCCGAATCAGGTTGGTGCGTGACTACCATTCGGAGTACGTACGAGCGAATCTCCGTGCATGAAACAGCAAATTGATAGAAAAAGTTTTTTCTAATAGCGCTCGCCTCTCAGCAGGTAACAGCAAACTTCCGAGTGTATTTCTGCCATGAAAATAAGAAACCATCTCCTGTTTAGGGTCGGCTTAAAACTGTAAATCCCTTCATTTGGGTAACAACTTCAAACTTCTTCTTCTTATTTGGCGCGATTTTGTCCGAATTTAAAAAAGCGCGCCAGTCGTTTCTTTCTCGTGCTCACCGGTGCCAGCTGGACACACCAAGTGAAGCCGAAGGGTCTTGGCCCACCTGAGCTTTCCAAAGAAAAGGAGGTCTTCCTCTCCCTCTGCTATCACTTTCTGGTACCGCATCGAAAACTTTCAGAGCCGGAGCGTTTATACCCATTCGGACGACATGACCCAACCAACGTAGCCGCTGCATCTTTATTCGCTGCGCTATGTCTATGTCGTCGTAAAGCTCATACAGCTCATCGTTCCATCGCCTGCGATATTCGCCGTTGGCAACGTGCACA
>JAYXIM010013860.1:0-17805 GCA_037575425.1 Anastrepha fraterculus | reverse complement strand
GCACGTTTGCATACGCCTTGGAGTCAATCAGCCTAAGTCGAAAACAGTTCGGTGCAAAAAAACTTAAAAGTAAGCAAATTATTGTCTATTTGAATTTCGCGTAGTTTACGCGGAATATACAGAAAGTAGCATGATTTATACCTTTCACCCTTGCTTTTCAACTTGTCTTTATCGAAGCTCCCTCACCCACCAGAGAGAGTCTCCTTGGTCTTCTACGCTTACGATTGCACTGCAATAGCGTGCTGACCTGTGCGCGAAAGTAAACGATTACCTCACCAATCTTTCTCTACTTTTCACTGAGAGGAATCTACAACATTCCCTACTATGTTCGTCCAAAAATGGGGTCTCAAGCCACGTGTGGTACTTTCGATGTACAACTTAGTGGTTCTGCCAATTTTAACATATGGTTGCCTAGTTTGGTAGGCAGCTCTTCATAAGGACTACATACAACACCACTAAACTTTAGAGAGTCCAGAGAACTGCATGTGTGGGCATCACTGGTGCTTCCCTTCCTTCTCTGTTCTTCGCACCGATCTCTCCATACGCAAACTGGGATTTGAGGGTTGTGCTAGGGCTATCTTTTCGAGCAGGCAAGACTGGAAGGAGGGGAGAGTGGGCATGGATATAGGTACCTCCGTCTTCCCTGATGGATCCAAGGTGGAATCTGGAATGGTTTTCTCTAAATCAGCCAGCATTTCGCTCTTCTTTAAACTGCCGGAAACGAGTAATTTTTTTCAACCAGAGGTCTTCGCGATCCTGCAGCCATGCAAAATGCTTCGGGATCGCTGTTGGTAGGGAGACATTAATATTTTTTCCGATAGTCAAGCTGCGACCAAGCACCTGTCGTCGCCGTATTGCAGCTCTCTTCTTGTGAACTGCTGTAAGGAGGAATTCAAACATCTCGATCGAGCAGGAAACATCTGGTTTCCTGGGCACAGGAATATAGAGGGAAATGAAATTGCCGACGAGCTTGCCAGGAAGGGGTTGCCAGAGCCGGTTTCAGCTGTCCCCATCTCAGACATGGGCGTCCATTTGCCCGTTGTTAAGGGGGTATTCTAGTCTAGAAATTTGAAAAAATCGAAAATTTTTTTTTTTCAAAATTCGATAGTCTAGGTATTCAAAAATATCTCCCTAAAAGGATTTTGCAAAATTCGAATTTTTTTCGAAATTACAACTATTTTAGTGACGCGACAGCTAGACTGGTTTGAGCGGACGGCGAAATTCAAACGCGTTTTTCTCAAAACTCCTTTTGCTGAGGTGGTTGACACGATATCTGAAGTTCTATCTGACCGATCCCTTTGAAATTTGGTGAGAATCTTTTTCATACATCTCTTTATCACTGGAGCATTGGATTTTGAAAAATTTTAATTTGAAGTATTTTTAAAAAATTCGTAAAGGTCAAAAAACAGGGGTAAAAAAAAAATTTTTTTTTCAAGTAGGCGCCATTTTGTGAATTTTTATTTTTTTTTCGGCCGAGGCTCAAGATGTAGCGACATCTTTACTAATTAAGAATTTTCTTTGTTTGTTCGATTTAGATCACTACAAGGGTTGGAATCATGTCAACCAGGGAGCACTGTTTGACTAGCAACCCCTACTTCACCGACCTGTCACTGGATGAATTTTTGACTTTTTTTTTTTAAATTTTTTTTATATACCTTAAACATCAATAAATATTATATAAAAAAATGGATAGTAAAAATGTTTTTAATTTTTCTTTTATCCTAGTTTGAAAAATACCCAAAAAGTAGGGCTCTAGACCAGAATACCCCCTTAAAGGGAAACTAGACAATTTCTTTCTAAGAAAAGCGCAAGACAGATGGAAGGTCTGTCTTATCGTGCGCTATTTCGAAAACACTATGGCCCCAATACGATAGAAACAGAACGCTTAAGGTGATGGGAGTCCCCCGCCATTCAATTTCCAAACTCATTGCGGTGTTCACTGGCCACTGGGTGATCGGTACTAATGCGGAGAAGCTTGGAATTCTTTACAACCCCTATTGCAGAAGCTGTGGGGATCCTACAGAGAAAGAGACTGTGGAACACTTTCTATGCAAATGGCTCTTTCGGCTAGGCGCTTGGGACTCCTTAGCGTGCCCTTTGGGGATGACTTGAAGAAATTCTCCAGCCTAGATCCCTTTTCTCTCCTCCACTACATCAACAGCACTGGATGGTTGTAGAAGATTTTCTCTTCCCAAAGATTTTTCTTTGCACAGGTAATGGTCCACATTATGGTATCAAAACGGCACGTATGTAAGTGCCACTTGAAGTGTGCCTGTGGCACTCTTACCATTTTACCTACCTACCTCTGATAGTTTACTCTCCTTCTCTGCGCACACAACCGCAATTGCTACTAAAGTCCAAAACCGCAACAAGTTCCTTAAATCGCTAGCCGGCAGTACTGGGGGGAAAAACAACGCAGAAAAGACTTGGAGAAAAAAAATGTTACTGGCGACATTTAAAGCAATTGGCCGTCCGGTTCTAAATTACGCAGAGTAACGATACTAACCACCTTTTCACATACCCCAACAAAGACACTCATCTAACACCCCTCTCCCTCTAGACCCAACCTGCCGAAACAGCAAGTTTCCTAGGCGTACCATTAGCTAGACGAAGACGACCGGTAGCATATATTGCACTAACAGGATTTAGTATGCTGATACAACAACAACAAGTAAGATTTGCTTCGTACTCATTTATATTATTTAATATAAAAAAATTTAGTGCTTCAGTGTTGCGTATTATAACAGAGTAAAACATATGTTTACATTGATTTTCATGTTGAAAAGAAAACCAAAACTTTAGAGTTGCATTTTTTACTAAAGTGTGGTTAAATTTCAAGGGCCGGTGTTGAATTTGAATAAAATACAATTTTTTTAATTTTTTTAAGAATTATTATCATTTCTCTCTATTATAATAATATTGGTATGGCTCAATTATGTATAAAACAAAATATCGGCAAAATGGCCGCCGTAGCCTCGGCGGCACACCTCCATCCGATGGTCCAAATTTTCGATGACGCTGAGGCTTAATTGAGGATCTATGCAGTTAATGTGCCGCATTTTCTCATCCTTTAGCTCTTGAATTGTTACTGACTTAACGTCCCATAAACCGCACCAAACAGTCACTCTTTGTGGTTGCATTGGTTTTTTGGCAATCACTCTTGGATTATCATTCGCCCCCCAAATGCGGCAATTCTGCTTATTGACGAATCCACTGAGGTGAAAATGTGCCTCATCACTGAAGATGAAGTGCGCGATATGCATTTTGATTTGAGCGCCCGTTTTCATAATAAGCCTGAATAACTTTAATTAGAAAATTACAAATCCCAAACATCGGGATCCCGGAATCCCTGTATTGAGGTACATAATATTAGTACATGCTTACCTATCGATCAATCAAACATTCTAGCTTAAATTGAATATTTGAAGACTGGTATATTTGAGGGCTCAGTTAAGTTCCACCTGAACATAGAATTAGGGCAAATTGGACTACTTTGAGTCATGGAAATATTAGATTTGAACACTCTAGAATTCTGTATAATATTTCTTATATCTGCCTTTAATTATAATAAAACCCTCCATTTCCTTACGTTAATAAATAAATTTATTTCACCCATAGCTGGGAAGTACTAGAGTTGAAGTAAATGACAGAACCTAACCAGGGCCAAATTAGATTTTTTGTGTTATAGGGTGGGAAATTGATGCATCGTGAAAATGCGATACGTTTCAACAAAAAGCAAAGAAAAAGTCAGTTAAAGTATACGGTCGAAATGCACAATAACTGAGCTGCCAGTATAACGTTCCATAGACTACCGATTAGACGAAAAAGACGAGGGAGGCAAAATGAAGGCTGAGTTGATAAGTTGCAGAAGCAAGGTCTGCCCAAGAGTAAGGCTAACGATGATGATTCACGTTGCTGCAAAGTTAGCCGCAAAGGACCTAAATTTCATGCAAAAAAGAGACCACGTTGATACCACCAAACAGAAGATTTCCAAGACTGAATACGATCCAAAATCTATCATACGCACCATAACTGTAGACGAGACGTGAGTTTATGACTACAACGTGCAATCCAGACATCAGGCGAGTGAGTAGAGAGCCACAAACGTTGCCTAGCAAACTATGTCGTTTTTAGTCAAAACAAAAAGCAATGCACGAATATTTGCCGCGAAACCACCCAATTAAAAAGGACTAATATTTGGGCGCTATGAGACGTTTACGTGAAGCAATTCGCCAAAAAAAGAAAGGATTTGTCGGAAATTCATTTTTGGCCACGGACGAAATGAATAGCATCCAACAACCATCGAATTCAATGGATTTGGCTCCCTGTGACTTTTTTCTGTTTGATCGATTCAAAGAACTACTACAGCTAACGCGTTTTAAATGCTGAAATGCAGTAATGGGAAAATTCGAATTCCAAGTTTGTTCAATAAGTATTGCGGTTGAATAAGAGAGGGTATTACTAATAGCCTAAATTTCTTTTGTTATGAGGTGTGTTCAAAAAATAGAGTGAGTTTCCATTTTTTTCAGTTTTCTCAAAAACATTTATTTATTCATCAATTTTTATTTTATCTCCTTCAAAATAGTCCCCCTCAGATACACATAATACACTTGCACAAGCGTTTTTTTCCAATCCTCAGAGCATTGGTATGTCCTTGAATCGGTGTTTATCTCCTCAATCATCACGAAACGCCGGAATATCATGGCTATTTTCGTATGTTAAATCGAAATATAGTAGAGATCCAGAAATGTGTCGAGAGTTGATGGAGGGTTCTTTGGAAGCGTTTGTTTTTTTTCTGTTTGGTTTTTTTGTTGACAAGAAATGACAATTACCAAGTAAAGCACTCAGACTACACATTAAGTCAGCACGCGGGTTCCCTTTTTAATTTTCTTTAAATCTATCCGACCTGCGAATAGGTTAGGTTTAGGTAAGTAATTTTATGGATATACCTCTCGCAATTTGTAAGCTTCTTATTAAGGACGCACTAAACAGTTCTGCAAATCAAAGATGGATTAGCGTTAACACCTGTGAATTGATTTCTGTCCTAGCTGCAGGAATGAAGAGGAGTTGGAAACAATTCAACACCTTTTTTGCACATGCTCAGCTCTAGCTAGAAGCAGGAACCGATTTTAAAAATCCTACTTCTTAACGAATATAGATAACCTATACAATTTAGGTATCAACAACCTTTTACGCTTTGTCAAAGGCTCAGGATGGTTCAATATGGAGAGGGAAATGTAGCCCAGCCCCCGCGGCTCACAATGAACCCGTTTCGTGGTCTAAGTGGCATCGTTGTCTCTATGTGCGATGCGGCTGCCAAACCTAACCTAACCTGACCTGCGAAGAAATCTGAGTACATTTTGTGGTGCCAAGAAGCCAAAGTGCTCGCTTCTTAACACATCAGTGCCAAAGACCTCAACCCTGATTCGAAAGAAGGCCGGATAGATGCACACAAAGTGGCTCACCGTATCATCCTCCGTCATCAGTCTAACCAGCAGCCTACAGTCCCTTTTCCGATATTACTTTTGAAGGATAAGCTTATATTTTGGATTTTCTCAATATATTCTGGGAACTTTTTGATCAAGGTGGTATTACTCGCTCTAAAATGATGATTTCGTTATTTCTTAAGCATTTTTTTCTCTCAGAAATAAAATTTGATTTTTAAGTAATTTTTTTTGTTTTTTTTTTTTGTAAATCGAAAAATTCAAAGATCACAGTCAACGAAAAGATAGCGCTCGAAAAATGAGTTTTATTTTTGAGCAAAAAATTACAACTAGATTGGGATTTGCTGAGATTCTGATTTGCTAATAAAAGAAGTTTTATAGATATCTCCCAAAAATTCAGAAAAACATCATATAAATATATATTGGAAGTTTTTATGTTTCTCATTAAAATTTTTAAAATAATGATTATTTTCAGCATTTAGTTTGCATTATTTTTTTTCTGAAAGCTTACACCAAAGAGAAATCTAGACGGAACGCCCCAGAAAGCGTTCAAAGGCCATATATCAGCCTTCAACAAGAAATAGAACCAGATAAGCAGTTCAAAAGCTCTTTATAAAAAGCAGTAACTACACCGAAAGCTGAGTTAGCCCTTAGTGATTTATTTAAATTTTATGAACTGTTTTTAACCACAGTTCCGTCACTGTGCAATGCAATGCAGCGCAGCGTAGCGCCTGCAATCAGCAATTAAAATTGTATATTATTGTTGTAGGAATTGTTGTTATTTGCTGATTGTTTGTTTTGCCCTTGTTTTTGTGGCAATTGAGTATAAAACGCAAAATTTTGCGATTGCTGTTGGTTTGCTTGATCGCTTGGTTGGGTTAGAGTTGCCAGCGTGTAGCGAAAGTATATCGAAATACACATACATATTTTGTTGCAGGATGTAAGAAAAGAAGGTAAAATGAAGGAAAGAGAAAAAGAAAGAGATACAGAGAGAGAGAGAGAGAGAGAGAGAGACAGAGTCAGACTAGAGAGCAGCGGAATGCGTGGCAAACGATTTACAGGCGTTGCGAAGCTCTAAGGCGGCAAGGGGCTGTGGCTCTTGGCAAATGGCACAATTTAGCGAAAATGCAAACAACAGCAACAGCTACAAACATTTGCTAGGCTAAATATAACAGCAACAGCCACAACAATAACAACCATATCGGCCGCAACAACGTACAAACTTATGAATATGCATTTTAATGCAATCACAAAGTCTCTGATGCAGCATAAAATATGCTTTTGGGCAAAAATACGCAATTGCCAAAACACAGGGCATCCATACAGAGGAGTGTGTAATCAACACCCAGCTCACTCCGATTTTCCCGCCACGCTGCCTCGCCAATCCCGGCGGCACGCTAATGCGCGCTATGTGGGCGTGTCACAATAATTTTGCTTTCGCAACACTAACTTTTCTCCATTCGCATGCAGATGTTTATATTTATGTATTTGTCTGCCTCCCCGCGTGCCCTTCCCTCCCCTCCCCACAGCACTATTATTCATTGTACACTTTCAGGAATTTATATTTATACTCCATAAACTAATGCCGAAATTCCTAACCCCTCTGGCTGCCCAAGAATCACTAGCTGAGATTTACGTAAATTTTATGGGCGTAAATTATGTATGGGGTTGCATGTGTGCATGTGTGTGTGTATGTATGCATGGCTGGCTATCATGAGCGAAAGTGTCAGGGCTGCTTTGGTGAATTCCATTTTCTAAACAATAGTCATTTTTGTTGCGTGCAACTATATTGTCGTAAAGATAATGCCAGCCTAAAAGTAGGTTACGCTGGTGATTACAATATGTGGGGGATTTCGTTGTTGCGCGGCAGCAGCGCTCACCGAATTGGGTTGAGTTGAATTTCTGAGTATTTAAATTTAACTACAATAAATAATTGAGCAACTTTGCGTTTGAAATGTAAACAAAAATGTTTCTAAGTTAATGGTACGCAATTTTCTACGTAGTAGCCTCCGTGATTTAGGGGATTTTCTGCATGAAGGGCGTATAAAGAAGAGCGCTAAAAAAATTCGTTTTAACTCAAAAGAATACATTTTTTTCTTCAACATCAGCGCGAGAGCTGAAAACCTCGAAAAATTCCAGATATTCTATTTACAAACATATTTGGTTCAATAATAGCTCCTGAAAAAAAAGTTTTTGTAATATACGTGACAAAAGGAAAACAAGTATTAAGTCCATGTTAAAAAACAATATCTATCAGGGTAACGAAACTACTCAGAAAAAATGAAGCGAAAACCAAATATGCAAAGAATTTTAAAGATTTTTGCACAAGACTATTTCTATGGTTCTCGAATACTTTAGAAAAGACTTACATGATATGCAAAAATTTAATTGCTGAATGAAAAAAGATATCAGAGATAAGTGAAAGAATCACAATTATTAGAACCATGTTCAAAAACATCCATTTTAAAGTTAAAAATGTACAAAGAAATATACTAAAAAATGTTTAAAGGCACTTCAAATGAATTATACGGCTTTTTTAAGAAATAATAGGAAACGTTTTTTCTAATACCGGTTGCCCCTCGGCAGGCAATAGCCAACCTCCAAGCGCATTTCTGCAATGGGAGAGTTCCTCATAAAAAGTATCTGCCGTTCGGAGTCGGCTTAAACCTGTAGGTCCCTCCATTTGTGGGACAAAATCAAGACGCATGCCACAAATAGGAGAAGGAGCTCGGCCTAACACCCAAAAAAGATGTAAGCGCCAATTATTTATTTGTTTTTATTGTTTTGTTTTATCTGGAAAACTTGAATAACATAAAAAAGGTCTGTGTCAAGAAAAATAAATAGTTTCTGAGACCAGTCAATTAGGGAAAAATTAGTTGAAAAATATTGCAAAAATACATTTCTGGAGGGAGAGTTTTCTCAGAATTAGAACCATATTTCCAAATAATACTACTTTACGAATTAAAAAATGACAAAAACACAAAAATATTTGCCGTGCGCCTAGAAAAATATTACTCGTGAGCTAAAAACTTCGCTCCAGACTATTTCAATAGCTTTCGGACACATCAAACAAAACAAAAAAAAAGGAGTTATAAAAAATAAGAAAGCAAAATGTCTGCTATATTCGAAAACTTTATGGGTTTACCTTCAACAGCATACACCTCTTCGCCTAACATACAAATAAATTCTTACACAAGGAACAGAGCCGCCAAAAGCGCCGTAGGTACTCTGAGAAATGCAAAGAAATTTGCAGTAAAGAAAAGTTGTCGGCAATGTTCAAGTTCGGTGGATACTAAACTTGACTTGACTTTGGTCGACGGATACCAGCAGAACACAGTGGCCAAAGCTACAGACAAGTCTAAATACCGCACTTAGGACAACTACACGGACTGCTCTGTTATTCGGGTGATACAGCTCCCCTCCAGCGAAACTCTATGCCACTGGTCGGCAAATATTGTTGGATTTTTAGAGCAGAAACCACCTAAGCAGATAACTTCTGAGAGCTGAATTGTCACTTAGATTCGTCAGAAGGCACCTTCTTGAATTAAAATATGTGGTGCTGCCGATCTTGTGCATAAATATTATATCTAGAGAGCTTCCCAATAAGAGCGAATCGACGGTGTAGAGACATAAAAAATGCTGTGTGTATGTGAGTATGGCGGCGGCACCCTGCAGTGAAATCAGAACGAATACTCAGAAATTATGTTGGCTCGTGAAATGGAATTCGATTGAAGAAGAAAAAGTCATACTAGTACGAGAGGAACTAGTACTGGACCAGTTGCAAAGTTACCAATGAGAGATGTATGCAAAAGAAATATTGTTCCACTAAGTACTGGAATGACATAAAAAATGCTGTGTGTGGGCTATCAAAGAATTTTTTTGTTTTTTATTCGAAAGACCCGTCTATGACATTATTTATGGACTAAGATATCATTCAAATGTCCGACTCAATTTTGCACGGTGGTACGGTTAGGCAGCCTTCAAACTTCCCTTTACTGTTTAGTGCACTTTACTTATATTAATAAGTATGCCCAGAATGGGTTGGTGCGTGATTACCATTCGGCATTCACAGAGAGATCGTTGGTTCGAATCTCGGTGAAAGCAAAATTAATAAAAAAACATTTTTCTAATAGTCGGCAGGCAATGACAAACCTCCGAGTGTATTTCTGCCATGAAAAAGATCCTCATAAAAAATATCTGCCGTTCGGAGTCGGCTTGAAACTGTAGGTCCCTCCATTTGTGGAACAACATCACGACACACCACCACAAATAGGAGGAGGAGCTCGGCCGAGCACCTAACAGAAGAGTACGCGCCAATTATTTATTTTATTTTTATGCCCAGATTTTCCAGTTTCCATAATTAATTAATTCTGATTTTTGTTTTTTTTTTCTGAGCGCGCTTTATTTTATTAATCTTAGTGCACTTAACAAGCTTAGCTTTTTAATACACCACCACTTGACTAACTTAACAAATTGTGGTAAAATTCTCTGCTCGTTGTGGTTTTCGAGCTATCAAAAATAATGAGAATAATAAACATTAAAAAAATTAAAAACAAAAATTTGCAACTGCTTTTGTTTGTTAATTATTTTAAGAGGTCACAAAACTTACGAGGCCGCATGAAACATGCGCCACTCACCCACCGATTCACACACACAAACGCAGACGCCAACTACCCTGCGGTCAAATCTACTAGCTCTGAAGTGATTTTATATGTGATTGGCGTGCAACTGAATTAGTTGGAGTTTCATCTTTTACTGGTATTTTTCTCCTTCCACATCTCAAAAGTCAGCGTCATACAATTTAAAGTGAATTAGTTAGCTTATCACCAGTTGCATACAAGCTAATAGACTAGTTAGCTTATCACCAGTTTGATACCGTTTAGTGAGCTAGTTAGTTTTAGCACTGGTTTCGTACCAAGTTAATGAACTAGTTAGCCTCTGCTTTAGTTTCATACCAGTTAAAGGCTTGTCCTTAGTCTCGCACCAGTTTCATACCAGTTAATGAACTGAACCAGTCTCATACCAGTTAGTGGACTAGTAAGCGTTTGCATCAGTTTCATACCAAATAATGAAACACTTCGTAGTGGACAAAACAAGCAGATCGTTTACTCCATCTACATTCTGTGTGCATCCTCAACGTTTGAAGCATATTTATTCATAATACTTAGTAGAATAACATTTGTTTTACATACATCTCTAATTGGTCACTTTGCAACTAGTCCAGGACTAGTCTCTTATTTAGTAGAACAATATTTGTTATTAGTTTATCGATGGTATGGTTATATTTGTTTAACATCTCTAATTGGTCAATTTGCAACTAATCCAGTACTAGTCCCTTACATAGTATAACAATATTTGTTACTAGTTAAAGTACTTAGTAGGGCAATATTTATTTTACATACAACTCCAATTGGTCACTTTGTAACTGGTGCAGGACTAGTCTCTCTGCGACTAGTACGATTTCTTCCATCAAATGTCATTTTACGAGCAAAATGTTTTCTGAGTATGAGTTGTGATATCACTGCAGGGTGTCCCACACACACATACACATATAGAAACGTCTTTTACATATCCTTTTAAAGCGTTGTGGTACTTTTTTGGCCACAACTTACCAGTGCGCACACGCACACCAAAACACATATTCATGCCGTTTATCCACTCACTGGCAATAAAAATAAAGCAACCATTAACGTTATTTTTCTTGTTCCTTTTTTTTGTTTTGTTTGTTTTTTGCTTTGCTGGCAAAAGGAAATTGCGCACAGGAAAGGTTAACAAGTGCAAGCCAGTGTAAAACTTGAGTTTGCTTTAGTTTGCTTGAGAGTACCACCGACCGCTTGTCTTACAACTGCTCCCACATACTTCACCCTCTCCCCGCTTACCACCCCCTGACGCTTCACTCAATGACCACAAGTGAGGCGGCTGTTGCTGCGGCGCTCCGCTCGCAATTTCCGTTGCATGAAACTTTTCAAAAACAATGTAATTTGCGGCGCAGCGCACAATTACGTTCACTTGAAGCGAAAAACAACAAAGTTAAGTAAGGAAAAGGCGTTGTGCAAGAACAAAAGAAAACACAGTTTATAAAAAATCAAAAACACAAAATACACAAAAAAAACAGAGAGAAAACGAGAAAAAGTTGGAAAAACACAATAGGCCAACGGAACGTTCAAAAAATATACGAAAAAATCATGCCATGTATTGTTTGCAAATGCAAAAATGTGTAGGTAGCAAAAACAAAAATAAAAAACACAAAAGATTTTAAATATAAATGCAAAGATTAAAAAATTAAAAATAAAATTCATCACAAAAACAAAAGTCGTGAATGGCGTAAAATCCGCACGGAAAATAAAGTTTCTCTTGACCCGGTTTTAGCGCGTGGCTATTATGCTGCTGTACCGTTACAGCGATCACGGAAGCCCATCGAAATAGCCCCCTTTGCAATTGCCGCGCTACTCAGCTATGAAATAAAACTGGTGAAAAAAAACTGAAGAACTTTTGCAAATTTCTGCGGAAAAGTACGAAAGCGTTTGTGGCTTAAGCAACAATCGGTTGCAGTTGGAGATTTTTGAGAGCTGCGCGTGCACAACTCAACTTCGATGTATGTTTGCTCGCAGTAGTATTGGTTATAAAATGAGCTGCGGAGTGCGATTTGCGGTTTTTAGGCAGCTGACCAGCAATCATTTGCTGTTCTATGTTTTCAGTCATTTTTTGCCGATTTTGAATTTACTTTGCAAAGGGAAACTCATAAAGTGGTTAACTACTTCACTTGTATGGCATTTTTTTTTTTAATATTTTTAAGGATAAAATAGTGAAGTTTGTGAAAGAGTTTGTTCTGAATACATATATAATAGGTCGGGTCCCGATTTGTGGGGAGGCAAAAAAATCGCCCATTGCTCTGTGAAAATCATATTCTAGGGATCAAAATAAGAAACTTTGCCGAAGGAACCATACCTCTAAAACGAATTCTGGTGTCCTCCAATTTGGGTCGAACTGTTTCTTTTCTCATGTAAAGGCCAAAAATGGTGATATTTTGAAATGATTGTATGGGGAACCCCCAGGAGAGTTCCAGGGGGTGTGCCACTGGCATGGGTGGATCGGCCATCCAAAGTTAGTGGGGGTCGGTCATACATTTTGACTCAATTGGAGCACTCTAAATGGGTCAAAGTGGGATTTTTCGTTCGACCCAAATTGGGAGACATCAGAATTCGTTTTAGAGGTATGGTTCCTTCGGCAAAGTTTCTTATTTTGATCCCTAGAATACGATTTTCACAGAGCAATGAGAGATTTTTAAATCGACCCGTCCTAAAATATAAGTATGTAATGATGTTTTAATGGGAGTGTTTTAACAGGCTTTCAAGGTGTAACACCAGTCTGATGGCATGCAAATTAGATGGTTAAAAATCTCTCTTTTTTTAATGAACTGTAAGTCGTAGTACTTTTTCATATTTATTTAAGTTTAGTAGGGTGCTTGGCCCAGCTCCTCCTCCTATTTGTGGCGGAGGTTTGTCAATGCCTGTAGAGGGGCAACCGCTATTAGAAAAACTGTTTCTTCGAATAAGTTCCTATGTTCATTTTTTTTCTCTACCCTCGTAGACATAAGTACACCCCCTACTCTAAGGGTGCATGCGAACAATTTGGGTTTGGGCTTATTTCAAAGAGCAAAGTTCAACCTTCAAGTACTGACAATAACGAAGATCGTAGCACGTTAGGGTTCTGCTCCACAATTTTTGAAAAATGGCCAAATACGCTATTTTTAGGGATTTCAACCCCCTTTTTCTCGAAAACCTGACGTGATGGAAAATTTTTGAACTCGGATTCGTGCTTAGCGCGAAAATTCCCTTCGGGATCACTAGGTCTCATCTTATTCGCAAAACCGATGCAGGGCTGTGTTATTATAAAAAATCAAAATTTACATTATTTTTAGAAAATGGACCCTGAAGATATCCAAAAAATCCTGGAGGACGGAGCTGAAAGTACCAGCGACTCTTCTCCAGGGGAAGTTCCGACAATTTTCTTCCAAGTGATTGCACTACTTCCAGTGATAGCGAAGATTCAGTAGACGAGGAGAATGAGAATTCTGACGAGAGATTATTACCTAGTGGTGTCTTGAGCTCTAACAGCGGTAACGATAATACTGAAAGCGACATTGATGACGTCGCTTCGAACGCCGGCGCATCGAAAATAAATATTATTCGGAATACTCCTGATGAAAATTGTGTACCAAAAAAAGACTGTTTATGGACTTTGGAACTTCACAATATCAAACCACATACCAAGACATTCAAGTATAGATCAGACACGGAACGAAAGAAGAATTGGTATTGAGTCATTGTCATGAACCTTCTGTGACTAATGTTACAAAAACGTTGAAAACAGGAGAGGAAATTCTAGTGCAATGTCCAAGTCAAATAAAATTGTATAGGGAGATTATGGGAGGAGTCGACTTGGCTGATCAGATGTCTGGGCTTTTGTGAATACGATAGGACAACGGATAAGTGGTGGAAAAAAGTGTTTTACCGTCTGATAACGAGGACAACAGTGAACGCTTGGGTTATTTATAACGACCTTAACCGGAAAAAAGATACCATTCAAATAGTTTTTAGTTACTTTAGCTGAGGCATTGATCCAGGACGGCTCATAAACTACAGCCGTTCGTCGTTCAAAACCTGGACGAACACCACAAATTGCCAAACGCAAGGCAATACACCTTCCTGTTGAAGGTACTACACGACGTCGTTGTACCTGTTGCAGTTCTCAAAAAATTCAGACTCGCACTAAGACGATATGTAAAGAGTGCGAAGTACCGCTTTGCAAAACGTGCTTCGCTCCTTACCATACGTGAATTTTATGTATAAAGATATTTTTCACTAAAATCTTCTTGAATAATATAACAATTAAATAAATATAAGTAAAAAAAAATAAGTAAATAAATAAAATATACATTTTTGTGTATATTAATTCTTATTTCTAAAGTGTGTTTTACAGGACGGCTGCTACTTATTTGTACCACATAATATCCCGAGTGGTACAACGGTTTACCACCACCCACCGCGCCACCCTATTATTGCATTTAAGATTTTTAATAATTTTTAAGTTATACATCACCTAATTAACCAACTTCGATAAACAATTTTCTTCCAGGATTGATGTGCGAATATCGGGTCGAAAGGGTTAAATAACGAGATTTCTACTATTCTAAGACCTTCTTTTGTATGATAACTTCTATTGAGATTTTACTCAAAACGTTTTTAAGTTGAATTTTCAGCTTTGCTGTCCCAAATGTACGCATCACATATTTTTCTATGCCGATTTACAATAAGAATGTTCAAAATTTTGAAAAAATTTACCTCCCCCGCTAAAAAGTAATTCTGACGTAAGCTTTCAAATCACTGATACAGTTATATAAATATTTTTTTCTGCCCTCTTACAGATTCAGTTTGATTTTTTCGCACAGTTTTCTCTACAGAGTGATGTAGACACTTTTGGAAAATTATAATTTTTGAGCAAATAGGAGCACTAGATTTTTTTTTCTTTTTAAAAATTATAAATTATAAAAAAATAGAATTTTAGATTTGTTTTTTTAATTTTTTATCAACGAATTGAGAAAAACCCACGCCACTAAGTTAATATTTTTTATGAATTTTAGAATATTTTTTTTGATTTTTTATCAACCAATTGAAAAATTCCTACGCCACTCTCTGTTGAATGTATTCTGAAAGAAGTGAGTCAATTTTTAGTTCACTCGGTTGCAAAATGCATGAGTTATCATGCTTACTACTTTGAAAAATGTGGTTTCGAGGAAAACAAGGAAAAATATCGTATAAACAAAGCTCCCTGCACTCACCTGTCGCGTTTTATGTAAATAGCCTCTCTAATTATATAAATATCAGATCAGTCCATAAGTTGATGCGTATTTTACCCATAATTTCACTTTTGTACGATTTTTGCGTACAAAAAATTATTCGCGGAATATAACGGAACTATTTATATTTTCTTTGATATAGTGAGCATTCAACAAGTGATTTTAATCGCGGATAGAAGCACGTGTTGTTAAAAAATGAAATGGAATCTTCGAAAGAGTATAAGAGGCATATTTTGTATTTTTTTTTATAAAAGTGGTAAAAATGCAACAACTGCTGCTCCAGAAATAAACACTGTTCACGGAGAGGATACCGTGAGTGTAAGGACTATGCAAAAGTGGTTTTCAAAGTACCGAAGTGGTAACTGCGACGTGGAGGATGCCCCCCGCACTGGTCGTCCTGAAGTCTTTAACTCCGACGCCTTGCTCGAACTCGTGGAAGCTGAGCCAAATTTGACTGTTGATATGATAGCTCACAGGCACCTGACTCAGTTGGGAAAGGTTTCAAAGCTAGGAAAATGGGTGCCGCATAGACTTTCCGTCGCCAACCTTCAGCAGAGAGGGAATGTGTGTTCTCAGAAAGTTTGAGAAATGAAAAATGGGTCCTTTACAATAATCCTGTTCACAAACACCAACGGTTAAATAAAGATGAATGAAACACCAGAACCGACCCCTAGAGATGGCCTTCACCCCGAGAAGATTCTCCTGTCTTTTTTGTGGGATATGGCCGGTATTGTTTATTATGAACTTCTGGAACCAAACCAGACGATAACTGCTGATTATTATTCCCATCACCTATCAAAACTAAATGAGGCACTTAACAAAAATCGACCGTCTTTAGTGAATAGACGCAAAATTTTGTTTCACCACGACAACGCAAGACGTCATACCGCAAGGCAAACATTAGGCAAGCTGAACTAGCTCGGATTGGAGCTAATGCCGCATGCACCATACTGTCCGGATATTGCACCTTGTGATTATCACCTTTTCCGTGGACTTCAATCCCATATGAGTAACAAGAACTACTCCTCAAAAGCAGCTATAAAAAGGGGTATCGAAGCGTATTTTGGCTCCAAGGACAAACAATTTTTTGAGCAGGGAATTAAAAATTTGCCTAAACGTTGGGAAGACATTGTAAATAATGAAGGAAAATATATTATTGATTAATAAATACTTTAAACATCTTTTTTATTAATTTTAAAACCACCTTTAAAAAACGCACGAACTTATGGACTGACCTGATACCTATTTTATCGGAAACATTTAAAAATTTTTCTAAGAATTAATTAAATTTGAATTATATTTAAGCAAAAAAAAATTTGTTTTTGGAAAATTCAGTATCGTCTTAATACTTTAGATGGCATCTAAAAATTTTAATTTTAAATGCATCATATTTTCATGCACTTCTATAGGGGTGCACTCAGATGTGAGGTGTAACTTTCTTAATCCTGTTTTCTTGTCCTGTTCGAGGATCATTTTCAAAAGGTTATATCCATAAATCGATACAACATTAAATTTTAGGAAGCTATCTGGAAGTTCTAACCGTTAGCTATAATAGAAATATGTTTAATTCTCATCCAAAGTCGAAAAATGTCTGGCCAGACACGGGTGGCCAACCCTCCGTTGGCAATCGTTCAAATATCGTTCCATACAAATTGATATGAGCTAATATACTTGCATACATATACAAGGTGAAGCCCAAAATAAACAAGACTGGGCTAAAATAGAAACGACAGGAGCTTTGTTTTGATAACTTCGAGTTTATTTATTCAAAATAGTCCTCTCTGGTCTCGATACACTGTTTTGCGCGATCTAAAAGCTTTTCGAAAGAGTGTTTCATGTCATTGACCGGAATGTCCTTAAGGATGTCGGTAAAAACCTTTTGGATGATCTTTACGAAGCAAAACGTTTTCCTTTCATGGCCAAATGCAATTTTCTGAATAGGTAGAAGTCACAGAGAGCTATATCAGGCGAATACAATGAGTCATTGATGGCTAAAATGCAATTTCTAGTCAAAAAATCAGTCACAAGAGAGGATCGATGAGACGGTGCATTGTCGTGCAATAAGCGCCAGCTTCCTACTTCGCGATATTCAGGGCGAATTTGACGAATGCGATGCAATAAACGCTTCAAAACGTCATTCACGGTTTGGCCCAATGGCACGAACTCCTTGTGGACAACTCCCTTGGAATCGTAGAAACAAATGAGCATAAACCTGATTTTTGACTTCTCCAAATGCGATTTTTTGGGTGGTGGCTCGTCTGGGGCCTTCGATTTGGGCAATTTCACGCTTAGTTTCGGGTTCGTGCTGCAAACACCACGTTTCATCACCAGTTACAATGTTGTAAAGGAAGTTCTCTTATTTTTTCGCCTCTTTAATGAGGTCTTTCGAATGTTGAATTCTGAGCAATTTTTGGTCCTCAGTTAATTTACACGGAATAAAATGTGTACAGACCTTTCGTAAGCCCAAATTATCAGTTAAAATCAGTTAAAATGCAACCGATG
>JAYXIM010013859.1:0-17912 GCA_037575425.1 Anastrepha fraterculus | reverse complement strand
ATTTGTTAATTTTTTTTTAATTGTTCCAGTTTAGTTCTTATTATACGAAAGCCTACAATTAAACCAATTTTTAAAAGAATTTAGGGCAATAGCCAAAATACTTGGATCACTTAGCAGAATCGTGCAGAGGTAATTTACGCCGATGCCAATGCCAGCGCTCAGAAAATTCTTCTACCTCGTAGTAAAAGTGTTATTAAATTTGGTATGCCCATTCCGGAGGTTAGCGGGCTCAAGCAGAAGATTCAAAAACTATCAGAAGAAAGGAAGGGTTTCTTAACTGCTCCCTAAATGAGGGATATGTAGATGCTGCGAGATGACATTTTTTCAAGATGACACCTGTGAAGAGGATCTTCTCTTAAGTACTGCTATATCGGCATAGCACAGCATATTCAAGTATGCACGACGTGTAGTCTCACAGCTACACCTACGTATCTACCACAATCTAAGATATCAACACATCGTGGGCTTTGAAACAAGACATGATCAACGTCTTCTTCCCCCTCCGTGCAAATTTGATAGTTTGGAGAACTCTCATGCCCAAATCTATGGATTTATTTTCGAAATACCCCATGCAATGAAAGAAATGGTCTACATGGTTCTTTTATCGTATGATTTCTTTTCGTAAAGATGCGTACTAACCCATGCGTCCATCTGCCCTTAAGTGGACTGCTCCAGCGGTCTTGCTACAACGCGATCAAATAACGCCTTTCTTCTGCTGCTATATCTTTACGCATTGCGGTACCGCCACGTTCAGATAGCTTTAGATATAATCTCTGCATTTATTTTGCCAAAATGTGTATCGCGGTTAATCCAGCAATTACCAAGCAAGCATCGGTAGAAATTGTACGGAAGCCACAGATGGTCCGGCAAGCACTTAGCCGATAGCTGACTATCAGCTTTCTTGTGTAGTTATTTGATATGTGTTGAGTGCGGTGCGGCATACAAATGGACCCAGCTGACTACCCTTTTTTGTCGGGACAGACTAAAAAGTACAGCACTCAGACCACGTTAAGTCCATTATACTGTCCTTGGTTCCCCTTTTAAGTTTCTTATATTTACTCGACCTCCGAAGAAATCTGAGTAGATGCGGTGGTTACAAAGAGCGAAGACGGGCGCTTTTTAACACATCACTGCCAAAGACTACAAGCCTGATTCGAGCGAAGCCCGGGCAGGTTTACAGAAAGTGGTCCGCCGTCTCATCCTCCTCTCCAGATGCTGGGTAGAGTGCACTATCTGAGATGCCTACCTTTCCCATGTGATTCGCCCATAAAAAGTGGGCCGTCATCAGTCCAACCAACCAACATCAGCTGCCTACAGTCCCTTCTGTTTAATGACAGGAGGACATGACAGGTACAATCAGTTTTGCATCTGCATCCTCTCTCCGCCTGCCAAGCTCGCTTGTGGTTTAGTGTAACCCGTTTGCTAACCGTGGCTTTGATGGCTGCAGAAGGGAGTGGCAGGTCGGGTTCCGAGCCAAGGTAGTTGACCTCAGAGCCCATCCTGACTAAAGAGTTAGAAATGTCGTTTCCCGCTATACCCATGTATCCCGGGACCCATATTAGCATATTATGACTACCGACAGAGTTCAGCCTGGATTTACAAGACTCAACTACTCTTAAAGTGATTCAGCCCTCCAATCAGGACATGAGCGCAGCTTTGCTGTCACTGCAGATACATACAGATCTGCCTCTCCATCCGTTTTCCACAACAAAGTTCTTTGCTTCTAGAATAGCAGAGACCTCCGCTTGAAACACAGATTGTGTATTCCAAGAGCAAAGTGTAGTTTTGTCACGCTGTATTCCACTTAGAACCATGCTGGGTCCACAAGCCATTTGTGAAAATACGAAAACAGTGACTAACAGGTGACTACCCTACTATATAAGATTATTTTGCTATGGCTAAGGCCATTTCTTTCTTATTAGCGAAAGACAGGACTGTACGCTCGATGCCTTCTTCATAGCATATTCGAAGTAGCATATATTTTGAAATTTAAATGACTATCAGTCATTACTCTAGGTATTCAATAGCGGGTTATCGGTTCTCGCTGGCGATCCTTTCAATTTCGTCGGTATGTTTTGTCGCCAACACCAACGCAATATCATCCGCGAATCCAATGACTTTAGTCCTAGGAGATATATCCAAGAACCTCAACCTAAGACCTCCGTACTAAAGTATGTCCCATAGTAATGGGCCCAAAACTGATTCTTGAGCGAACCGTGTTAACACGATATACTCCTCAATGCCTTTGTAGCTTCTAAGCCTATGTTTACTGTATTTAAAATAGCTTCCAATTATTGGGGTAATATAACTAGACGTCCCTATTTTTGCGAGGGTTTCTAGTCCCCATAAGATAACTGATGATACACATTTGCAAGATCTATTGGAGTATATTCCATGAGTGGGTTATGGTGTGTTTTTATTCTCGAATTATATAATGTAGCATTGTTTTTAGTTTATTCTGCTAGCACTGAACCTTGAGAAGCTGAAGCAGTGTACCATTTGTGGCATAACTTGCTGCACCTTTCAACCATTCTGAGAGTTTCCGGCCGTAGTATTGCGATATTATAAGCCTTATTCTTTTGTGCAAGAGTTGAAAAAGAATAGATATTCGATGTCGATGTTTAAATGCCGATTTTCATGCAAAGCAACAACACAACTCGTATATATTAAACCAGTCGAATCCAACTCGTCTTGGTGTGTCCAACTGGCGCCGGTTAGCACGAGAAAGAAACGACTCACGCGCTTTGTTAAACTCGGCGAAAGTCGCTAAGCGGCTATCGCGCCAATCAAGAAGAAGAAGAGAATCAAACTCGTATAGAGCTATTCGACTTATTGAGGGCGCAATGACTGATTATAATATAATTATCAAAGAACTTCGAAAATTTCCATTCATTCTTTTGCTATCTGTTGATTTAATTTTCTGAATAACAGTTTATATCAGTGCTGCCATAGCTTAATTAACCGAGTTGGAATGTTCTCTTGCAACTCATGCAAAACGGAATACTGTCTAGCAGTGAATCCAATGTCACACAACAGTAGATCCAAATAAATTTGCAGAATGTTGAGTACAAAATTGATAAGGTATGACTGGTTAAAAACGCTTGGAGTGTGCTATTAAAAATAGTTTCTTTCTTATAATAAAAAGCTTTTTCCTCAGATCCAACCCATAATTTTACAAATACTCCAAATGTTAGAGAGCCTAGGCTGCCTATAAGCAAGCACTTGATTTTTCATACGATGGTTGAATTTTTTTTTTTGCCTTTTTTCTTTGCTTGTGACAACCTCCTTTCGATACCAAATTGAAAATCCTTTTTAGTCGGATTTTATCGCTACGCTACTACTTAAATCATTCTTGCCTATTCAACTCCAAATTGCATATAAAATCAAAAGTTTGCACCAATTGGCAAATCACATACAGCAACTTCAATTTTATTTGCTTATTCGTATATAACATAAATGCATTCACCATTCCCGCGTACTCATCCACAACTCAACCCCCGGTAACAGCTGCCAGTCACTGTACGCACGTGCTTGCTATTATCGCAACTGCTGCACTTGATTTATGGTCACTTGATTGAGGACTGAGAACCTTTGCCGGCAGCTCTACGCCCTCAATTTCGCAAATTTTTTTCTGTTTTCCTTTTTGCGTGACTCACATCTGATACGCATTGTGTGAAAATTTAAATTTTTTCGCACCTACTTCGGCTCGCACTCGCGCGCGGCTTGACCTGCACTTGAATGACTTGAATGATATTAAAATGCTTTTACAAATGTTGCGCATACGCCATGTCGCATGTATCGCGCTGACGATTATTGTTTTTTCAATTGACCGCCCAATCGGCCGACCGCCATGCATGCTTTCAGAACTATTTAAAAATATATGGGCACAAATTGAAAAACTCTGCTGGCTTTTTTAAATTTTATTTTAATTTATTTTTGTTGTATTTTTTGTGAATTTTTTGTGCCCTGCTCTCGTTGTGCACCACATTGCTATGCTTTACATTTAATTACTGTTCCATTTGCTTTACTATTTGCATCCAGCGATGCGCGCAAAAACAAGCGTAATTACTTCGATGGTTATAGTACATAGTTTACTTAAAAATTCGTTGTGATGACTACTTTTTTATATATAAAAATTTACTTTTTCGTATATACAAATTTTTATGCATCCATTTCGGCAGAAAATATCGATCGATTTCGCATGAAACGAAAAATTAAATATCGCCCATATTGTACTAGCAGCGGCCGTTTTAAGTGAAAATTAATGAAAGCTACTTGAAATATCCCCCCTGTGTGGTTGTATGTTTGCTTGAGGGTAAACTTGCTCTTAGTTGTTAGCCAGTGGGAGACCAAACCAAATGGAATACTTGGAGATTTTTCTAATATTATTATGAGGCTACGTAGCACTGCGACTTAACGGATCTATTGTGCCCCCTCTATGGATTTAGAGGATTCAGAGTAATTCTCTGTGCCTAACTTCATCAATAAATTCTAGTGGTTGTCCAATTTTACCAAATTGTATGAAATTACCCAGACGTTTGTGCCGTTTATGCCTACAGTTATGATTTAGTGATACAAATTGCTGTAGCATATTTCAAGCTGAGATCTATCCTGTAATCAAAGCAGCTGAATTAGCTTTGGAGTTTACGCCTCTCGACACTCGCACAAACATCTTCATGGATAGTCAAGCTGCTTTTAAAGCAATAATACCTGTAATGACTAGCTCGGAATGCTTCCAATACTGTAGGTGCAAAATGGACAATCTCTGCGACAGGCCATAATTTGCTGGATACCAGAACCCAAGAGAATATGAAGAAATGAGAGAGTTAGCGAGCTTGCTAAGGCAGGCGCCCGCTTGCCTAGGATGAGTAGGCCGAACACACTTATACCGGGTGGGCCATATAGCATTTGCTTTTTGAACCACCTATTTTTTTGAGAATGGTAACACAAATGGCATGTCAAATATGTTCATAATTTACTTAAAGGTTTGATATTTACGAAATGGGACGCTATACGCTTGAACAAAATTGGGAAATATTGAAAACCTATTTCCAAAGTGGTGAGTCTTCTACTCAAACTGTGAGAAATTTGAAAAAAAAATTCCAAAAAAAAAAGATTTGTCAACAAGACAATTTATGTATCAATTTGTTAATCGTGTTCTTGAAAGTGGATCGTTAATGGATAAAACAACACGTGAACGTGCTCCTACAGTGCGTACACCCGAAAATATTGCTGATGTAGCCGAAAATATGCGTGAACATCCAACACCCTCAACTCGTCATCGTTCTCAAGAATTGAACATTTCACGCACTTCTTTCAGGAGAATTTTGCATAAAGACCTCAGCATGAAGGCTTACAAAGTTCAATTAGTGCAAGAAATGAAGCCTAATGACCATCCAATGCGTTTTTGGTTCGCTCAATGGGCAGAAAATCGTTTGACCGAAGATGAGCATTTTTACCGAAAAATCATCTTTTCTGTTGAAGCTCATTTTCACATCGGTGGCTACGTCAATAAGCAAAATTGTCGGATTTGGGGCTCAGAAAATCCACACGTTACTGTAGAGAAGCTAATGCATCCACAACGAATCACTGTTTGGTGCGGTTTTTGGTCTCGCGGCATCATCGGGTAATTTTTTTTCGAAATTGAGCGAGGCTACAGTAAATGGCGAGCGTTACCGTGACATGCTCAACGAGTTGTTTCCAAAAATTGAAGAGGATGACATTGACGACATTTGGTTTCAACAGGACGGTGCAACTTGTCACACTGTCAAAGTTACACTCGAACTTTTGGCTACCGTTTTTGATAAACGAATAATCAGCCGAAATTCCGATATCAATTGGCCGCCTCGGAGCTGTGATTTAAGCCCCTTGGACTATTTTTTGTGGGGAGCCGTTAAGGACAAATGCTATGCGAACCATCCAGAGACGATTGATGCTTTAAAACACGAAATCGAAGTTGCCATTCATGAAATTGGAGCCCAAACAATCGAAAATGTGCTTAAAAATTGGGTTGATCGAATGGCCTACTGTAAAGCCAGTCGTGGCAGTCATTTGAACGACACTATTTGTTATTCATAAATGACAATGTTCAATCTTTAAAATAAAAAAAAAGTTTGAAAAAATATTGATTAGTTATTTTTTTTATAGCCGATTCAAGAAGTAAATTTTGCATGGCCTACCCTATATTTTATAGTATTTTATTGTAAAACTAGCAAACCCGGCCCCCTTCGCTGGGCACACTAAAATAGAATAGATATGGTTTAGAACAGAAAATATATGGTTTTCATATTATTTATTTATTTATTCTTTATTCAAGCGCTTTGGCATAAACAATATTTTTGGTTTTTCTATTTGTTTTTGAGTAAATATAAAATATAAATTGAAAATCAGGAAAAAAGAAGATTGTTTTTAAATTTCAAATCAACGTATATGAATAAACAATCGTCTTTTTTCCTGATCATCCATGAATTTTTCGTTTCAATTTATATGTTTTATTAAGCATTGGAGCACGAACACATAATTTCATTAGGATTTCACATTAAATTCTCAAATTTCGTAAGAAATTATTCACTGTTCCAAAATCCCCTCCAAAAAAATTCACAAAAAATGTTTACACTTTGCACTTACGTCTTCTCCTTATGGCGTCCAAATCAGAAAGAAATATTGACACATTGTAACTCACACTGTAAATTTGACAGTTCAGTTCCGCCCCAAGCGTTAAAAAAGTAAACGACACTATGGCTGGTTCAAAAGAACGCTGTACCCGTTGCCAGTGCTCCGAATTACAACCAAACTTTACGAAACCCATTTTCAATACTTACTTAACAATGTGCGTAAGTTTGGTTTAATTCGGTGCAAAGACACGGCGGGTCCACGTTTTGGCATATATTTCGAGACCCTAGTCATCAATAGGTATGAAAATTACCCCATATTAAAGCACTTATCAACAGCTTTCATTTGATATCCATATTGTACATACACATTCTAGGGTCCACGTTTTGGTCTCTATCTCGAGACCCTAGTCACGGAGCGGATGGAAATACTCGAACTACAGCATTCACCAACAGCTTCCATTTGATACCCATATTGTACATACACATCCGAAGGTTACCCGGATCCACGTTTTGACCTATATCTCGAGACCCTATCTACCAATAGGTATCCAAACTATACGGAAACCATCTTCAATACCTCCTTAACAATGTGTGTAAGTTTGGTTTAATTCGGTGCAAAGACACGGCGGGTCCACGTTTTGGCATACATTTCCAGACCCTAGTCATCAATAGGTATGAAAATTACCCCGTATTAAAGCACTTATCAACAGCTTCCATTTGATACCCATATTGTACATACACAACCAAAGGTTACCCGGGTCCACGTTTTGACCTATATCTCGAGACCCCAGTCACGGAGCGGCATGAAAAATACTCTGTACTAAAGCATTCACCAACAGCTTCAATTTGATATCCATATTGTACAAACACATTCTAAGGTCCACGTTTTGGTCTCTATCTCGAGACCCTAGTCACGGAGCGGCATGAAAAATACTCTGAACTAAGGCATTCACCAACAGCTTCCATTTGATACCCATATTGTACATACACATCCGAAGGTTACTCGGGTCCACGTTTTGACCTATATCTCGAGCCCTATCCACCAATAGGTATCCAAACTATACGGAAACCATCTTCAATACCTTCTTAACATTGTGTGTAAGTTTGGTTTAATTCGGTGCAGACACGGCCAGTTAGCGAACACACACAAAAAGTTGACTTTATTTTATATATACGATTTTTTTCAGTTTGTGTCCGAAAAATCCAAATATGTTACGGAACCCTATTTTTTTCTAAAATAAAGTGTAATCCATGTTACTCTTGGATAATGTAGTTTTCGAATGGTGAAAGAATTTTTAAAATCGGTCCAGTAGTTTTTGAGCCTATTCGTTACAAACAAACAAGCAAACAAACAAACAAACAAACAAACAAAGTTTTCCTCTTTATAATATTAGTATAGATAGAAGAAATGATTATTTATCATATTTGTATTCAAATTAGTAAAAAACTTATTACTGTGATCGCTTACAATCTGTGTTAAGAATTTGCAAAAATAAGGTAGAAGTTGGGTATTTGGCCGGTCTCATCCTCTAATGTGTGTTGTGCGTCTTGAGGTTTCTCCACATATGGAAGGACTTACAGATTTACGCCGAGTCCAAACGATGATGAGAAACCTTTTCATAGCCGATATACAGTCGGAGGTTGCAGAGAAGAAACTGCTATTAGAAAAAAATATTCGAACATTTTGTGTTTTATGCCCGAGGTACAGTGGTCGAATTACTCGAATCAATGAAACTAAATTCGACTTGTAGATAATACCCGAGCGCTAATAAGCATATCGATATTATTTTTTCTAACACTCGCCTAGTTCAAGATGTTACTATATTAAGATGACTATTTTAAAATCAAATCAATCCTGAACACTTAAAGAAGCACAAAATGGCATTGCACTGAACAAATCACTGAGGGCCGTTTTCTCAACTAACCAACAAAATGAATAAAAAAAAATCATTTAAAATTTTCTTAGTCTTGAAATACACTTTAGGTCTTTTCATCTTGTTAACTTATTTGTTCCGAAGCTATGCGGGTACTGTGATAATATTTCACTATTTTGTTCAAGTATTTTCAAGACTGGTAAGCAAGTTTGGTGAGCAAAACCTGGTTACGAAGCAACGAAAGTATGTTAACTTTTCAAACACTCAGGCTAAAAAGCCCATTGTATTCGATGCTCTGGAAAGTAAAAGGGTAGATAGTTAAGGAGAAAAGGAAAGAAGTAACAAAGAGCTTTCTCTAGGATAGCATAGAGACAGAGTCAGCGGTAGCTGGTCTTGTGAGAAAAATTCCAGATTCTTAGGCAAATCTGAAAATATCCTTCAGTTTAAGAGCACAAATTTTACTCTTTCTCATGAAACCGGCACCTAAAATTTGTAGCCTTGCTCTAACAAATGCAGGGCACTCACAGAGAAAAGGCTTAGTGCCGTCCGCCTCCTCTAAGCAACACAGGCAAATCGAGTGCTCAATGATTCCAATAACAGTCTTATGCTGACCCCATGGGTTGTGTGTGCTGTAATAATACCCACCATCAACCGAACGTCTTTTCTAGGAAGTTCAACAGTTTTTTTTTCGGGCTTTTCACAAAATACTTTGCAGCTCTGCAGCTTTCTGGAGTGGACCATTGCATTATTTAAATTGCATACATAGTCGCTGATCCACTTCTTGATTCCTGCGGAACTGATTCCTATTATTGGTTCTGGTCCCTGTGGCGTAAACGCTGATCCGCAGTTGGCCAATTCAACGGCAATTTTATTTCCTTCAACACCGCGGTGTCCTGGAACCCATGTAAGTGAAAGCTCATTCCATCTTGCAACAAAATCAAGCCTCTTCTTACATTCTTGAACAATATTTGAGGCTTGCTTTGCGCTCTCTAGGGGCGTCTCTGCTAGTTTCAGAATGACAGAAATTTCCGTTTGAACAACAGCTACCATTCCTCCCACAGCGTAATGATACTTATTACTATCGTTTAGGTACCATCCAGCTCAACTTACTTCTTTTAAATCTAACTGGATAGAAATTTTAAAGTTAACATCAGCTAATATTTAAATATATCGGTCCCAGAGCTTGGCAAGCCCTTGGGAGAACGAATTATGTCCAACATCGTAATAAAATGAGCTGCTGTATTCGACGTTAATTGAGAAAACAACCCATAATAATTTTTTTTTTTCTACAAATAAATAGTTGCGTTAAACGCTTTGAAAGAAAACATAATTTAATGTGCACCCACTCACGCACACAAGTTCATTTTCAAGTATTATAATATGATCCTCACACCAAAAATTTCGTTTACACTCCCACTAGTGAGTTACACTTTGATCCATGAAAAGCTTTTTATTTTACCCTCGATATCAAAAAAAAAAAAATTATCTAATAAATCAGCTGGCTGCATATTTTAGGTGCTTAAAGGCAAAAAGAACCAATGAACAAGAAAAACGTTTTAGCGGAACATCCGGCGAAAATGAAACTGAGTTCAAAATAAAAATGCAGAAGAAAGTAACTAAGTCGAAATTTTATGTGCACATCTTGATGGCTTTTTTAGAGTGTGAATATATAAAAAGTGGTAGCATCGGGTCGATGACGGTTAAGACGATGAAGAGGATGAAAACAATGTAGAAGGCGGAACTGAGTCAATGGCCGCACTTAGGCACAACTTCCGGTGTGAATGTCATGCATTTACAATGACAGACCGAGTGGGAAAATGGAGGAAGAAACAGACATAAAATACACTTGGAAAAATTTTGAGAATTTTTATATAACCTCCTCGTTCCTCACGTGCAACCTACTGGACAAATTTTAAATGCTCGTAGAAACGTTTTTAAAATATTTATTGAGCTAGTGACCATTTGTATAGCCAGCTGCACATATTTTTTGTACTAAAATGTAAACACTTTTGCTCAAAGCTGGTAATACTGTAAAATAAAGCACATTTAGTCTCATCACCTGAACGAAAAACAGTTTTAGTAAAGTAGTAAGCCAAACTATTTCAAATTTTCAAAATTGTGAAGCAGAAAAAATCGAAATAATATTTAATATTATTGTTTAAACTACAGTTAACAAGGAAATGTATAAATTCTTTCAATTCCTTTCTTCTAATACCGTTATTTTTGGCAATTTTTCTCATAAACAACCAGCAGCACATTTGTAACGTATTAGTATAAATATGGCAAGTAAACTTTCAGAGCAGCAAATTTTCGATATACTCTTGGAAAGTGATGTTGAGGGAATGTCAGATGATGAAGACGATATGGAGGAGCAAATTGGGCTAGATTTGGAGAAGGAAACAACCTCGGAATTATTCGATGAAGAAGAACCTTCCATACCCGAAGTTCTGCAGCAAACACAAAACAGAAAATTTAAATGGTTTTCAAAAAACTTTACCAATTCTTCTGATGGTCCTGACGAACTTGAATGGGATGTTGAAAATAGGCAGATGTAGACACCTTATAATTATTTTTGTGAATATTTCAACGACGATTTCTGAGGTTTAGTTCGAGCAAAAAGTAATATGTACGCTCATCAAAACAACAACCGTTTAACCGCAACTCCTACTGAGTACAAAAAGCTTGTAGGCGCTCATATTATAGAGGGCTGCATGAAACTTCCAAGGATACGTATGTATTATCGACCTCACCCAAATCCCTAGAGATAAATTTTTCAAGTTGAGAAATGCCATGCATTTTATTGACAATATGTCAGTTACCGAAGAGGATAAAAAAGATAAACTTTGGAGAATTCGACCAGTACTAGACGTTGTGTTGGGAAAGTGTAGATCGATACCTAAGCCCAATAAATGGAGCATCGACGAGCAAATGATTCCAATTTCTGTGTCATATGACGCATTGCGTGAGGTGCTAATAAAATGTGGTCTTAATGTTGGATTATCAACCCATTTTGTAAAAATTAAAAAAGTCGCCACCCCATGTTCCGATTAGGTGCGATAATATGTGCTCAAACATGTTTTCTGTAGTATTTTTATGTTCTTCTCGGGAATGTCATGTAAAAATATGTATTAAAGAATGAAAAACGAAACTGATGCCATTTGCAAAAATTATACAGCTTCCGATTACTACCATTATTGTAATTTGCTAGAGTGCCATTATTAATTTTTCGGCACCTTGTCGATATGATGTACAAGTAGATTTACAAGCGATTCTTTAGCCCCTTTTGTAAAAAAAGTAGAAAATCACACCAGAAGGTTTATTTTTTCTTATTGAAAATTATGTGTGGCGTTGTTGCTGTCCTTTCCGACTGATGGTCAACTTAGTTGATCAACGAAAAGTTGAAGGTATTCACCGATTGCAGGGAGAGAGAAAAGAGCTTAAGAAATACTAATATTTTAAATCAACTGCTTGCACGAACTTTTCCTTTCGTAAGTAATTTAAAAGTGCAACCTCGCACACAGCTTTAGGAACTGGATGATGTAGTTAAATAAATAACAGTTGATGAATAAAACGTTTCGAACGACCTTTTAACGAAATCACAACTGACGAAGTTTATGCCGCGCTTGATTCAGATCGGAATCTTTCGAGTTCTTGGCGAAGTATGTATTCTCTAGGCAAAACTGTGTTACCTGTTATGTCCGACCTACTGTCGCAGGTTCTTCTGCCATTAAGCAGAAGGGACTTTAGTCGACAAGTCGAGCCACAAGATCCGCTCAGATTTCTTCGAAGGTCGGTTAGATGAAAAGAAACTTAAAGGGAACCCAATTGCAACACAATGAACTTAAGGTATTCTCTATCTCAAAACTCTCTTTAACACGGTTGCAGCGGAGGGTATTCCAGAAATGTGGCCTAATAGCTTCTTAACCCTTTCTATAAAAACAAAGGCGACGTCAGGTGCTGTTCACACTACCGCGGAATAAAACTTACACACGGCCAAATATATGAATTAAGCCGGGTCGATTTGTGAGGAGGCAAAAAAATCGCCCATTGCTCTGTGAAAATCATATTCTAGGGATCAAAATAAGAAACTTTGCCGAAGGAATCATACCTCTAAAACGAATTCTGATGTCCCCCAATTTGGGTCGAACTTTTTAGTTTCTTTTCTCATGTAAAGGGCAAAAATGGTGATATTTTGAAATGATTGTATGGGGAACCCCCAGGGGAGTTCCAGGGGTGTGCCACTGGCATGGGTGGATCGGCCGTCCAAAGTTAGGGGGGTCGGTCATACATTTGGACTCCATTGGAGCACTCTAAATGGGTCAAAGTGGGATTTTTCATTCGACTCAAATTGGGGGATATCAGAATTCGTTTTACAGGTATGGTTCCTTCGGCAAAGCTTCTTATTTTGATCCCTAGAATACGATTTTCACAGAGCAATGAGCGATTTTTAAATCGTCCCGCCCTAATATGAATACTTTCTGGACTCGTTGACTTCTAGCAGCATGACACGTCTAATACGGAGACCCAATGAAGGATGCATACTCAAGTTTGGAACATACAGACGCTGTATGCAAAAGCTTCAGCTTCAAAGTAAGTCAGCTTCAAGTCTTTAATTTTACTTACTCGTCACAGGAGCCCAGAATGCTGCCTTGCGGAGGCCCAGAGCAACAAGCAACGAAAGTAGGCGACCTAACATTGGTGACGACAACCATGCATTGGTGATTGGACAAGAAAGATGCAATCCAACTGAAGAAGGTAGCAAATGCAACTGAAAGGTTGCAAATGCAGGCTAATTTTTTAATTACTCTTACATGGGAAACCACATCAAAAGCCTTAGAAAAGTCGAAATGAACGGTGTTAGCCTGGTACCCTGCATGGAAGCCAGCGATATAATCATCCGAAAAGACAACTAAATTAGACACATGTTGAGCGGCTCGGAAAGAAAACATGCTGCTCAAGATACACCTTTTTCTTGACCGACATTAAGAGCTAAGCCAAGTCTATTGCGAAAATAAAAAAAAGTTTTAAATGACGATTTTTTTCAGTTCGAATGTCTCATTGGATATGTTGGAAACGTTTCTATGTATTTGGAGCTGTTTGTTATAGGTCAAATGGAGGTACACCTCTCACCCATTTTTTTGAATTTTCTTAACTATCTAAAACTAAACGGGCACACAAAATTTAATTATGAAGTCATGGATGTATGAAGTCATGACGCATAACTCCGCAGTCTCAATATCAAGTTATAATCTGCACCCTGAGCTATAAAATTCTCCATATTGAGCATCTTATTTCCCATTTATAAATATGAACTCATAACTGAGCCTCAAGTGCTTTGTGTTGCATGCAGAGGTCGTCGATAAAACAAACTTCTATTTGAGAGTATTGAGGCATCTTAATATTTGGAGCGCTTCAAAATTTTTGGATAAATGTTGCCTTAAGTGTATTGAGCGAATGTTGAAAATAAATTTTTTTTTTTTATTTCTCTTTCCAGGTACATATTGGCTCACCCTTGTAAATCTATATGTATGACTTTAGACTTCGCTTCAACTCAGAACTTAATCTTTTCTCTACTTTCTCAATCCTCTTCTCCCTTAATACCTAGCAATTCTCGCTTTATTTCAGTTACTTTAGTGCATCCAAACTTACAGCATTCAATAAAAACGTCTCGTTATGGGCAACGCTTCTACTTTGCCATATGCCTCCGACCGGCTATCTCGTCTATTACTCTTCCTGCCTTTCTTTCAATCCACTTTTCTTCAAATCTCCAAAACCAAAAAAAAAAAAAAAAAAGTTGCATTGATATCCACCGTTGAGATCAAAAGGTAAAGCGACGCAATGCAAGACTATTAAGTGATAATTTATTTGTAATCTCCGACCAGTCCAACAATGGCATGCTTGTCGGTTGCAAGTGCATCATCTGCCACAAAAACTGCATTAACCGCATTTGTGCGCAACGACAGCGCCACAGCACGCAATCTGCTTCTTCCTGCAATTTCAATGGCCGCAAACCGGTCAGGCCAGCGTTCGCAAAGCCAACGCCACCAGAGACACATTCGCGCAAGCAGCTGTCATGCAACGAACGCAAAGCTTACGCCCTGCTCCTACGTACGAGCAGCAACGTCGACTACTTAAACGGCTGACAATTCACTTGAGGCTATTTGCTCTATGAATGTTTCAGCTGGTTGGTGCAATCGTATTTGTCTCATTTGTAGGTATGTATGTAGATTTTTTTTTTTATGTAGAGTGGATTTTCTTGTATACTGTCATTCTTCTGTGCGTGTGTGTGTTTGGTGTGACTTTAGCTGTGTGAGTAGCTAACGTGATGCTATGCAAAGACGGTGAGAAATTAAGATATTTGCTAAGCAGTGCACATTTATCTATGCCGCTTAGGTGCTTTTCGTGGACCAGCCAAAGCTGGCGTGTTGGCGACGGCCAACATTCTGCTTCCTTTTTGCTGTTGAATGGTTTGATATTGAAGCAATTTACGTAAAGCATTACCACTAAGAATTTATTTCCGATAAAAAACAGCGAAGTGTGTTGAGTGTTAGTGAGAATATGCACCCACACATACATGCGGGTGTTTTGTTATCAACTACAAAGACTTTAAGGTTACATTTTGTATTTAATTTCATGACGAAAGGCATTTGAAAGTTGAAGTCCAACTCAAAGGTCCTAGGAATGACACCGATTTTTACTTTTATCTTGCCTTTCATTTTAACGCAAATAGACAATACAATTTTCGACTAATTGCTCTAATTGTTGTTGTTTTTGTTGTTGTATCAGCATAAACATTCCCCATATTTACAAACGGGGATTGCTGCTGGAGTGACAGTCCTTGGCCGGATATAAATCCGGGTCGTTTCGGTAACGTAGAACCGACTCTCGTGGAAACGTGCTCCAATTGTTCTAAACGCTCGCTCAATCAGTCGTTCTGAAGATGGCAAAAAAGTAACATGAGCAATGCCTTCGTTGATTTTTTCTTTTATCACCAACACAACCTCAGTTTTGGCATAAACAAACTCCTTTCGCATGCCCTGTTACGTCAGCAACCTTCAAATTTGCTGAAAGCCGATCAACGGTCTGCTGTTGGCCCCAGCGGATTATGGGGTTAGAATTTGCCCGCGGTAAGGTATGCGACTAAAATCCAGATCTCGGCCTATTGATCTTGCGCATCAACTCAACGCCAATGGGCTGAGCAAAACAGGTATAGCAACGGCTTGGTGGCGATGGGAACACTATTGTCATTGAGGCGTTGAACTACCTGGCACCTGCTTGGAGGTGTGTTTCAACCAAGAAAATGCTAAGTGTAAGCACTTGTGCAGTTGTGAAATCCCATCAGTGACTGACTTATAGTAAGCGGCTGTTGGGTCAACGTCTGACTCAGAATGAGCGTCTGAACTACCCCGGAAGGTTGACTAAAAGAAGTAAAAACGGGCATTTGACGACTTCATGCTACAACAACGGATACTCGATTCCGAGCCCACTGGAAAACGATTTGAATTGATTATGTGAGCTGTTAACTGTAGTGATTGTCCCATTAGTATGTGGATTGAAACCCCACAAAAACTACGGTTTAGATATTGCTACAATTGCCCCCGTCCCGGTAAAACCGTGGCAGGCCTTGAGGTATGTTCTCAGTTCGTTGCCGCTAAGTTGGTGGTACAGGTTAGATTGAGCTTGCTCCATATTAACGCTGACCTGGCTCCGAACACATGCAATCATAAGGTAATGTGTCAACCCTCACGTCGGCCTAACTGCTTTGCAAAGATGACCACGGGGTCATAAAGGCGACTGTACGAACGAACTGAGATAGCGGCATCAAGGGGGGACCCAACAACTATGAATATTTTGAAACAACTATCATAAGCAAACAACGGAGCTCCTAACTAAAGACATCGAGCAACCAAAATTAATTCAGAGATGGAGGTTATCATCGTGGCGACACCGAAGACGATTGCTGCCTCCACTAGAGAATGCTACCCAACGCCAAGGAGTACTCTCATTGACAGCTTTTTGGGGCTGTGTCGGCTATGGACGACAGAGCCGAATTGGGCACACACAAGATATAGGACGTGCTGCATCCCCAACCATGGCACAACCAGTAGGAGGTGCAGCTCTTATCCAACTGCTGACGGTAACCCTGCAGCCCCAATTGATGAAACCACGCTTAATGTTTCTGGGAAGAGAAATTTTTGAGTTGCAGAAGTTCTGCACATCGCAGAGAAATATGCATAAAGATGTAAACAGGCGGTGTAGCATCATCAAACGACTTCATACTGAAGTCATGCTGGAGATGGACAAAGAGAAAATGCGGAGGGGGCTGGATGAAAAGAATACTCCAACCCAAGAGATGAAGGCTCCCCTTGCAGAAGGACTAGTGGAGATCAGCCAATCCGCTAAGAGAGTCAGGACAAAATCGAGCCTTAAGGAAACAGGCAAAAATAAATTCCCAGCTGCTAAGAAGCAAAAGTCCCTTGGCGCGGAGACGGAGACAACCCCAAGGATAAGGGGCGAGAAGGAGTAGTGGATCAAGGTTCAAAAAAGGCCCAAACAGAAACCCTCGAAGAAAATAATTCGGACGAAAACTGATGCACTCCTCATTGCGACTAAATCAGAAAAGATGTCATATGCTGATATCCTACGGGCGGACAAAACCAATGATGCCACAAAGTCGCTGATTGAAGAGGTCCATACATTGAGGCGTACCCAAAAAGGAGAGCTTTTGCTTGAGCTCAGCAGAACAAAAAGCTTTAGTACGCGTATACTACAAGCAGCAATACAGGGCGTACTTAAGAAAGACGCATCGGTGCCTGGTAGCGGATATTCGCCTTAACTTCTGAATTTTTTCACCATAACTCCAACTTACTTAAAATTTTAAATTTGAAAAAGGCAAGCAAGAAGCACCGAGAGATCGGAACTCCGAAAGCTCTCAGGCTAAAAAGCCTATTTTATTCAGAGTTCTGGAAAGTTAAAGGATAGATAGTCAAGAAGGCAAGGAGAAAAGTAACAGAGAAAAAGAGATAAGATAGAATAGAGATAGAGACAGATTCCAGATTCTTTGGCAAATCTGCAAATATCCTTAAGTTTGAGAGCACGAATTTTACTCATTCTCATGATATCGGAACCCAAAAGTCACAGCCTTGCTCCTGCAAAGGCTTGACACTCACAGATGAAATTCTCGGAGCTATCCGGCTCATCTAAGCAAGTGGTTGTGTCCGGTAATAATACCGAACATCTTTTCTAGCAAGTTTTAGAAAAAAGTTTGACGATTTGCTGTTCGGGCTTGTCACAAAACACTTTACAGTTCTTTAGCGTTCTGGAGTGGTACATAGCTCTTTATGTAAATTGCATTTATAGTCGCTGATCCAATTCATGATTCCGTCCAACGTACTTACTTACGAATCAGGCGAATACTTGGTGC
>JAYXIM010013858.1:0-17933 GCA_037575425.1 Anastrepha fraterculus | reverse complement strand
CATACATATGTACATACATACATACTTACATATGTACATACATACATACTTACATATGTATGTAAATATAAAAAAATAATTAATTTATTTCTCCTTTTGATTTTATTGTCAGGCAAAAGCCCTCGAAGCTATTGTTTTTCCGTTGAGTTATAGACTTGAATTTTTAAAGCTAATTATCACGAACAAATAAATATAATTTGCAAAAGGGAATTGCTAATTAGGCTTATTTTATAATTTAACAAATAAAAATTTAAAAAATCTATTAAAATAATTGTTTCTGTTATTGTGTTTTTTGTTATACATTCTTATCGTTATTTCTGGTCATCCAAAGATATAGGTATAAATATTTTCAATAATTTGACACAAAGTTATCAATTCAGTTTAAACATCTAAGGCACTACTGATAACCAGCGCTGAGTGCCAATATGTTCCGATTTTAGCAGAGGAAATAACAATCGGTTCTATGGTGTAATGGTTAGCACTCTGGACTTTGAATCCAGCGATCCGAGTTCAAATCTCGGTAGAACCTTGACCGCCAAATATTTTTACTCCAACAAACACAACACAAACTCGATTCAACTCAATTCACAAAACTCGTAAAAATAAAAGTATTCGTTTGTGGCATAGTTTATGTTGAGTTGCTATGGTAAATGTAAAACATTAAAATTTGTATTTAAACGAAGACCAGCGAGGAGAGAGAGAGAACAGCTTTGCTGTGCCATTCTGGAATTCGCTGGATAGGAACGTAAATTGTTTGAGCAAAATATTTAATATTTTTTTACTCACTGTTAATGAACTAAATTCTTTGTGATTGTAATTAGATCCTAGAATGTGGAAGGCCGAATAAGCCTAGAACTGAGGGACAGGAAGAGGTACTGTGACCTTATAAGGAGTCTAGTATAATCTAGTCTAGACCTGACTTCTAAAATTTAAATTTTTCGCCAACTCGATATATGAATGCTTTGTAGCCGATTAGTCAAAATTGAATTTTTCCTAAGAATCTTTAGAACCTGTAAATTTTAGATTTTTAAGTTACGACCTTACGTTAAATGGAAGAGGCGAGGGAGCGAGAGAAAATGTTTTGCAAATTTTCAAAAAAAAAAATTATATAAAACAAAATTTTTCAAATGAACTTATTTGATACCAATCGTTGCCGATTTCATACGGTAAGTTGACTATGTCTAGAGAACTTGAGAGTGCAATAAATGAAAGTTTTCTTTGTTAATCAAAAGGCAATTTTTTTAACATTCAAAAGCGCATTTAAAAGCTGAAACACTTTGCGTTAAAAAAATATAGTTTTGACAATTTATTTATTTTTCGCCTAATTTTAACATTTTTTAATGATAATATAGTTCGTTTTATTATTTTAAAACCGCAAAAATCCAAGTTTCAAACCATGTAAAAATTAAAAAAAAAAAATCACCAAATTACCGTCAGAACTTCAAGAGCATTTTTACTGCACATTGAATTATGGTATAATAAAAAGCAAGTTTCCAGTGGCTCAATTTTTTGTTATCTTGATGATAGTCTTGGCTGTTCTGATTCATATAAAAAATGAAGTATTCTCTCTCCAAATCCAGATGTCTCTCTACGTCAGTGACAAGTGAACACTGAAGAGATGCAAATACTCCATTAGGTGATTTACCGAAAAATTTCTTTACCGGTAACTTCAACCCAGAAAATGGAACTGATAATATCTAGTATTAAAAGGAAAATACTAAATCTCTAAATTTCTCGAAAAGAGAGTGTTGTGGCTGAATATACTTGAGATCATATTTTGTATTCAAAGTTAAGAACCTGCGAACTGACGAATTTTCAGACCATCATAAGGTGAAATTCAAGTAAAGGTCCAAGGGAAAAGGGAACTAAAAGAAACTTGCCAATGAATTTTAGGGAAAGGAAATACAGAATATTTTTTTAATGCCTGATTTTTACAAGACTCAGGTGACACATCTTTGGATCAAAAGTTTTTAGAATGGAATGTTATGAAAAATGCAGAATGAAGAGCCTAAATGTGCGCCATTGAAAATTATGTTCTTCCTGCCGATATTTACGATCATTGACACAAAAAATTATATTACGTCAGATAAAGTGTTAACCGGAGGAAATCGAAATTGGGGTATATTTTACAAAATTACTCTTAATTTTAATGTGTAGAGTATAGAAGCAGCATCCATCAGTATCTACCCCATACCTGAATACGGAAACCATTTTTATATACAATTCTTAGTATATTTTGAGTCTGGAGTATCCAAGTTTGACTGTGACTTGTTCGCAACTTTTAAAATTTTTCTACTTTTTATTTCAACTGTACTGGAAACATTTTAGACTTCACATACATACATACATACACATGTAGTTATGCAAAACTGGTTGACTATCTTGCAATTAGAGCAGCGCACGAAATTATTGCACATTTGACCGTTGCAACACTCAAAAGCGCAAACCACTTAAGCGACCAAAATGACCAGCAATTTTGAGCCGCCGAACAGCACCGTCGACGCTATAAAGCAGCGCTATGTACTTGAAGGGCTTAATACACTGGCGCTGTTCACGAACATTTGCCTGTACACACATTGACGAACATAGGATACACCACAGGACACATGTACGACATATATGCAAATATGTCTGTCACAAAAATCATTACGTCACTTTTCGCGTGCATAAACCCTCCCCTCCTGTCCCACCGCGGTGGGCTGGCTACTTGTTTTTCTGGCATGTGCGGCGAAGCGCGTTAATAAAGCGTTAAGTGGTTGCGCATGCGCTGCACTGACCAGTCACTGACTCAAACGCAAATGATGTTATTTGATGGCCGGCTGGCACAAGCATTCAATTAAAATGCAAAATTTGAAAAGAAAAAAATTCGTTATGAATGCAACGAAACAAAAAAAACAAAAAAACGGAGAAGAAATGAAAAATGACGTGGAAATTGTACAGTTGTGGAACTGCACGCAACTTGCAACATTTCAATTATGCAGGACATGCAAAGCAATTATCCTGCACAAGTGGTGCAATGCAACGTTCAGCAGTACAGGAGCCATGCAAATGACAGCTAAGCCGCATGTGCCACAAGGGGCGCACGTGCGATTGGGTGCAGGACAATTTGCACCTTGACTTTTTGTGCGCGACTATTTAAGTGACAAATCGATGAAGCCAGATGAAAAAAGGATACGATTGGCAGTGTCTGTAGTGGCAATGTATATAGAAAACCTGTAGTTGTAGAAAGTGAACGAACGGGGATTTACAGCTACGTGTCGCAAAAGTGTTTTACGAATAAACCTAAATGTCGAGAAAAACAACTCAAAAGTTTAAAATTTCCAATGCTTCCTATGAGCAAAAGTAAAACATTTTCTCATCTAATTAAAGAAGAGTTTGTAGTCAATTCCGCACGAGAATGATGGAAACACGGTTGCGCCCATCAGAGAGTACGTGACGCCACATTGGTGCAGTTGCGCAGTGTGGCCAACCGTTTGCTCTTCGTAATAAATTTAGTGTTTTATATGCCGAAAATGCGATTTTTTTGTAGTTTTTTTTTAATTTAAAGTTACCAAAACTGTAAGTTAAAAAAACATTGTAAAGGCTGAAAAAGGCCACTCTTGCATTTAAAAATTATGATGAGAAGATTTTAGTGTTATTGAAAATTTGTTGGCTCTTGTTTTGAAAAAGCAAATCTAATTTTTTGGTCTTTTGAAGTTACGCAAAAATATTGAATCTTTTTCTCTCAACTGTTCTTAACTGTCACTTCAGCAGCACTCCTCGTGCATGTATGGCGAATAGCAAGAACTAAAGCTCCCAGGCTAGAGAACAAAAAGAATGCTAAATCAAGTAACGAAAATGGTAATATGGTCACACTGACTACCAATTTCATCAGTGTGGCGTCATGTAAATCAGCCGATATTGTCAAATTCGCTGAGTGCAAAGTAGCTTTACCACGATCGGTGCCACCGTGACTTCTGCACACTTCCACTCATGGACATTAAAATAGGTGTACGGCATTTTCCTTGAAAGAACGTTCCACAATTTTGCTGTATGAAGGAAAGTGGTTAGACCCAATAGCGAAAAAAATTATCTAAAATTAGCGGTATTTTGTAGTTTGAAATTTCAGTGAAAATTTGCAGAATTTTTGCACAAAGTTTGAAGAAAAACGACTTATTTGGTTTTTGTTGTATAAACTTTTATAAAAAAATAGCTAATATCAATTTGATTTCTATTTGGTTAAAAGATTAAACTCCGATTACAAAATCACTTACTATTTTGTTAAAATTTGGGAAAACCGTCCAGACAAAATGAAATTAATTTCTCTGACAAGAATTTACATGTGCGTTGATAACCTTTCGAACAACAAACTTGTGCGCTGAAAAAAAAAACAAAAAAACAAAACCACGTCCCACATTAGAAAAAACAAAGCAAAAACGTGCTCTAACAGTGCACAACGAGGATAACACGCGTCTCCCATTCATACCTTTTGCAATAATACTTAAATACGCGTTTCAACGAATCTCATTAAAGCTGAAAATCATAATTCCATGTAACTTTCATCCTCACACATACACACATCTCTAACAAACTCTCAAATCCCTGCACAACTCGGCTGAGCGCTTTGGCTAGTATGAAAATGTCCGGCCTGAGAACGACCGTTGAAAATTCGTAAATAAAAAATCCTTTTTAATTTATATTTCAACGGTGAATGCTAATAACAAAGAAGAGCAACAAAACAGATTAGATGCGCTGCGGCAGCAAGCGTATTATGAAAGGATCAGTTACTTTGGGCAAAACTCCCCCTTTTGTTTTCACTCTCTGCTAAGTCCTTTCTAATTATTCTATGGAATGCTTTGAGCAGTGCTTAAAACGCGTTTGACAATTTTGCATCATAAATGTCAAATAAATTCCTGATGTTTATGAGGCTATTTGAGGTTATGGTGAAAATGCGCACACTATTCGAGGTACAATAGAAATTGTAGAAATAATTTTAGAACTCATGAATAATATAAATATGGTAGTTTTTGGGTAAAATTATATAGGAATAGCATAGGTGAAATTCATGTTTGTTTTCTGCATAGATACTGTACTAGTTCTGATTGAAACAAGAATTCACCCATATCCGTTTAACCAACGTGATGACTAATACGAAAAATTAGTTCGCAAGTCTCTGTAGTGTTGTTATTTTGCCAAAATCGCCTACAGTTTCCAGCTACGGGACACTATAACGGAAAGTTTGATAATTAATTTTCAGTTTCGGCGATCATTGAATCTTGTAACCGGATAAGCCGAAGACTCCATATCTAAGAGTAATGCTTAGACTCAAATTTTAAAAAATTTAATTTCACTTAAAATTTTCATAAAAAACTATTTTTTATTTGCTTTACTTTCACTTTATTGTGTTTACCTATTACACCTCTGATGCTATTTCCAGTTATTTGAAGGCGTAAAATCGGCAACGTCGCCAAGCTTTCGATAGCCGTGATCGTCTAGTGGTTAGGACCCTACGTTGTGGCCGTAGTAACCCAGGTTCGAATCCTGGTCACGGCAATGTTTCACCGCAAACATTGTCACGGAAGGAAGCGCGTTTTTTTTATTAAAAAAGAAATTAATTGGAATTTGAATTTTCTTATAAAATATAATTTATATGTACGATCATATATACAGCTTAGGCTTCTTTATACATATTCATTTAAATATTAAAGCAAAATAAATTATGTTTGCAACAGACACATAAATATGTACTATGTACAAACAGCCGTGGTCACCATTATAGCGCAGTGATATTTTGATAAGATTTTGACTATTTATTTATTTTTAATATTTTTTGTAAAAATATAATTTATGTTATAAGAAAGACCATATAACTCAAAATGTCACACTTTATACAAAATTAAAAAAGAATCAACAACCATTTATCAAATTGCAAACTTTTTAGTAACAATTATTAGAAAAATTTTGAGTATGAAGTTTTATAGCTCATCCAATTTCAATTTAAAATGGCTGAAAATTGGCCTTTATTTTAGATAATTCCGTTTATTTACAGAATTATTCATTTTTTCCCATACAACAAATGTTCTGCATACCCAGAATTTTTCTAACAACTCTGACAACAGATTAAAATTTCCATCAAAATAGTTTCTATCTTTTAAAACAAATGTATAAAGTCTAAAACTTTGAGTTATATGCTTTTCGTTGTAGTATAACCTAATCCAGATTAAGCGCTCCAAGCTTCTGCAATAAAGGGGTTAAACAAATTTTAAGTTTTTTCACAGAAGTTATGAAGGTGGCAGAAATCAAAAAAGTCCATAATAAGTGATTACTTCATACTTAATATAAGCCAACATTTTCTGATTCGACTGGGATATCGTTGGAAAGGTTATAAATCAGATAGCTGAATTAGCAAAATCGCCCATAGTTTCCAACTGCACCAAGGACCATATAGAGGAGCCATATCAAAGCGAAAGCGATAAAATAAGATGTCAATATCGCAATTTTTTGAGATTCTTTCTTCGCAAAATTACGCATATAAAGCCGGTAGTAGCATTACATCGACCAAAATTCGTTTCAAAATTGGCTTTATTTCAGTAACACAACATTCACGTTGGAGGTAACTTTTCAATATCTTAAAACGCTTTAAAAGCGAAAAGCACTGCGGAAATATCCATTAAGCTCTTTCAGCAATAATTGTATGTAAATTCTTTAAAAAGAAAATAATGGCTTACGCTTGAGTATCTCCTCATATCTTCATAAAAACTCCTCAAGAATAACCAAAGAGCCTAAAAACTTCGATATTCTAGTCACTACTATGTGCACCAAAATCCATATAATATAACACAAAACAAAATAAAGAAGAAAATTTTAGATCATTGGTCCAATGCGCGTATCCCGTGTTTCCACACACTTGTAGTGGGTAAAATATAACATTTGTTTCATTTGTATCAATAAATCTCCTGCAGGCTGCAGGCATTTTTTGTGGAATGCTACACAACTCAGAGTAATTTTTAGGCTTAAATTTATTAATTTCTCTTAAGACCACAATAGCCATAGCTATAAGCTTAACTGTAAATACAATTGTCAATAAAAAATTATAAATTTTTCATTTTGCTTCAAATATATCTAAAAAAACTATTTTCCATTTTCTTTACTTTCACTTTATTGCATTTATGTATTACACATCTGATGCTATTTCCTGTTATTTGAAGGCGTAAAATCGGCAACAGTGTCAAGCTTTCAATAGCCGTGATCGTCTAGTGGTTAGGACCCTACGTTGTGGCCGTAGTAACCCAGGTTCGAATCCTGGTCACGGCAATGTTTCACCGTAAACATTGTCACGGAAGAAAGCGTGTTTTTTTATTAAAAAACAAAAGTAATCAGAATTTCAGTTTTCTTATGGAATAATATAGTATGTATAACATAGTTTTCTTTATATTAATATTAATATTCGTATGCGGTGCAATGGAGACTAAACAAAATGTTGCGCTTTTGAGAAATCTTTGAAATATGTATGCACGCACATACAGTCGTGGTCACAATAATAGTACAGCGATATTTTGACAAGTGTTTGACCATTTATTTATTTTTAGTATTTTGTTGTAAAAGTATAGGTTATGTCACAACAAAAACATATAACTGAAAGTTTCACACTTTATACACCATTAAAACAAAAAGTTAACGACTATTCATCAAAATTTCAAACTTTTTGGACAATTTTCAGAAAAATTCTGGGTACGCAGTTTTATAGCCTGGCCGATTTCAAGTTTAAAGTGGCATTGATTTTTGTTAATTTTTCTTTTGTTGACTCTGCTGTGCAATTTCTTCCATGCAACGACTGCACGCATTTTGTGTTTTTTTAATTGACCCATTTTAAGTTTGCAAAAAATTATACTAAAACTAAATATATTATAAATTTGCGTACTTAGAATTTTCCGAAAAATCCGACTAAACACTTTGAAATTTTTATGAATATTTTTTGAATTGGTGTTTAAGTTTTAAAACGTGGTAAGCTTTAAGTTATATCCTTTTTTTTAAAGTACAGCTTATTTTTTATAAAAGAAAAAAAAAGTTTATATAAAAAGGCCCGTTGGCTATTATTGTGACCGCGTCTGTAAATATGTAACACATTGACCGAAAATTTAAAATAGATATTTTGACACACACTTACATATGTATGTACATACACACATACATGCAGATACCGATCGCTATTTATAGGTAAGCAAACATTTAATATTAGAAAATTCATACAAATATTTCCATGGGCCTCATTGCTTCTCCTTTGTTTAGTAAAAACACTTGTTTTTTGTTTTATTTCCCACATTTCATAAAATATTTTTTGTATTTGCTTTCTATTACATATATGTACGTATGTACAGCCGAATTTATGAATGAAATATTTTTTTGTTGCTTCCATCGCACATTTTCTTTGCATTCACTTTCGTTCATTCGGCCTTGCTTGTTATTTGAAGTGAATTGGTTCACATTTTGAGTAATTTTGGTCTTGCAGTGGTGGTTTGGTTAATAATACGTTGTAACCGAGTGGATTGGCACGCTTTCAGTAGCCGTGATCGTCTAGTGGTTAGGACCCTACGTTGTGGCCGTAGTAACCCAGGTTCGAATCCTGGTCACGGCAATGTTTCATCGCAAACATTGTCACGGAAGAAAGCATTTTTTTTTAATTTCTTTTATTTTAATTTTTCAAAATAAAAAAGTGAGAGTTACACTTCTAATTGCAATATTTTTCCTTATAAGAAAATTTTTTTGTAAATAAAAAAATTATTTTTTTTTTATTCGAACACTACTCTAAATTATAGTGTTCTGTAATTATCCTGTTAATTAAAAAATTAAGCCATCCTTGTGTGTTTTACAAAAATAGTTACATTAATGTTTTTTTTCTATGTGGGTGCAACATATTTTTTTATATGGATTGCGTCAGATTGCCAGAACAAAATGTCATGAAAACGACAAAGAGAAAATAAATAAAAGCAAATTCCGAAAAAAAACAATTGTGTGAGGAAATCTCTTTTTTTTTAAGTTTCATTAGACAAATTTTCACCAAAAGGTCAAACTTCTCAGAAATTAAATATGTATAACGAAAGCAGAAATTTATTTATGGAAAAATACGCAACATTGCCAGGTAAAAAATGATCAAACATAAACGAGAACTTTGCGCCACTTCAAGCTTGAACTGTCTTTTACTAAAATTTGATGAGCTATAAAACTGCGTAATGAGTAGTGGGCTCTGCACTCTTCCAATTAAATGCTATAAAAACAAAAAAACAGCACCGAAAAGGCGAGAAGATGCAGCCTTCAAATGTTCCATACTGGGCGGCTGGCCACAAATAACGTCTGACTTGTAGTAAGCGGCTGGATTGGAAATGCTGCTCCATCCAGCTAAATCAAATAATGTGGGGATTAAGACCCTAGGCCAACCACCTACCGCTTCTTAAATGCAATTGTCGCTGAAACATAAGGCGAAGGCCAGTTGAAATTAAGACTCGCAACTGTAAATGGAGCTGGATTGGTTATACTATGCGAAAACCAAAGGATCTTGGAGGCGAAGCTTGTACGATGAATTAATAATAAAAATAATTAATAATAGTAATAGTAATAGTTAAACTCCGTACCAACATTTTTTCTTCAAATTTAAACTAATGAAAATTAGAAAAACAAAAAAAGGAGACGAAACTACAGGGTGAGCCATATAGCGTTTGCTTTTTGAACCACCTATTTTTTTGAGAATGGTAACACAAATGACATGTCAAATGTGTTCATAATTTACTTAAAGGTTTGACATTTACGAAATGGGACGCTATACGCTTGAACAAAATTGGAAAATATTGGAAACCTATTTCCAAATTGGTGAATCTTCTACTCAAACTGTGAGAAATTTGAAAAAAAAATTCCAAAAAAAGATTTGCCAGCAAGACAGTTTGTTTATCAATTTGTTAATCGTATTCGTGAAAGTGGATCGTTAATGGATAAAACAACACGTGAACGTCTACAGTGCGTACCCCCGAAAACATTGCTGCTGTAGCCGAAAATGGGCGTGAACATCCAACAACCTCAACTCGTCATCGTTCTCAAGAATTGAACATTTCACGCACTTCTTTGAGGAGAACTTTGCATAAAGACCTCGGTATGAAGGCTTACAAAGTTCAATTGGTGCAAGAACTGAAGCCTATTGACCAAGCAATGCGTTACTGTAGAGAAGCAAATGCGAGTCACTGCTGGGTGCGGCTTTTGGTCTGGCGGCATCATCGGGCCATTTTTTTCGAAAATGAGCGAGGAGCCGCGGTTACAGTAAATGGCGAGCGTTACCGTGACATGCTCAACGAGTTTTTGTTTCCAAAAATTGAAGAGAATGACATGGACGACATTTATTTTCAACAGGACGGTGCAACTTGTCACACTGCCAAAGTTACACTCGATCTTTTGGCTACCGTTTTTGAATTCCGATATCAATTGGCCGCCTCGGAGCTGTGATTTAAGCCCGTTGGACTATTTTTGTGGGGAACGGTTAAGGACAAATGCTATGCGAACCATCCAGAGACGATTGATGCTTTAAAACACGAAATCGAAGTTGCCATTCATGAAATTGGAGCCCAAACAATCGAAAATGTGCTTAAAAATTGGGTTCATCGAATGGCCTACTGTAAAGCCAGTAGTGGCAGTCATTTGAACGATATTATCTTTCATGCATAAGTGATAATGTTCAATTTTCAAAATAAAAACAAAAGTTTCAAAAAAAAATTTATTAGTTTTTGTTTTATAGTAGATTCAAAAAGCAAATTTTACATGGCTTCCCTATATTATTTTGTTCATAAGTGTATATTAGAAACTCATTTGGAATGTTTTTTCTTTTAATGAAAAGGCTAATTCAATCATTTATTTCTCGATTGTTTTTTTTTTTTTGTTTTGTTTTACTTTTGACTAAAGAGTTAACAAAGCCTTTATTTACACATTCACTGAAATTTTTAAATAAACAAGCAGACTACTAATTTAAATGTGACCAAGCTTTTAGCAGTCTGAAACCTAATAAAAACACCATTCAGCTCATGCAAATCCAAACATAAATGAAATCATAAAAAATACACATCATTGTCCTATTATAAAATAAATAATTGGCGCGTACACTTCTGTTAGGTGTTTGGCCGAGCTCCTCCTCCTATTTGTGGTGTGCGTGTTGATGTTGTTCCACAAATGGAGGGACCTACAGTTTCAAGCCGACTCCGAACGGCAGATATTTTTATGAGGAGCTTTTTCATGGCAGAAACACACTCGGAGGTTTGCCATTGCCTGCCGAGGGGCGACCGCTATGTTTTTATTAATTCTGCTTTCACCGAGATTCGAACCAACGACCTCTCTGTGAATTCCGAATGGTAATCACGCACCTACCCATTCGGCTACGGCGGCCGAATACAAAAAAACATATAAAAAAAAAATAAACAAAATAAGCTAAACGTAAATCTTCACCCCTTCGTTTGCACTTTACAATCCTGGCAATCCTTGCACACATGCGCTTTCACTTCAATTATTTAATTTCCTGTTTAATTGATACTTTTTTTTGGCTTTGCATTTCAATTAAAACAAAAATCTTTGAAGGCATAACCTATACTATTACCAACAACAACATGTAATTTCGTAATTAATGAGCGCAAATGTGCAGCGACGCAGCGAATATCCATCCCAATTCACGTACATATCCTGTCTTGTAAACTGCTTCAGGGGCTGCCTTGAATGTCCTGCGTGAAGCAACCCCCCATGCCAGGTGGTGGTAGAGTTCGGTGACGCGAAAACAAATGACGACTGACAGTTACTCACTCAGTCAAATAGTCGTCAGCAATAGCACCATCATTACTCACAAACGATACAACAACACCACCACCACCATCACCACCAGCAAATTTACCAAAAACTCCAGCAGAGCAAAATAAAGGCCGGTTGTTTATTTTGGTTTCATTGCAATGCGCGATTCGTTTTTTATACGGCAGCACAATTTTTATGAATTATTTAGCTGGACAAGCACATTTGTCCGGCTGCAGGATGCAGCGTCACATATACGTGTTCGAAGGCGTGTGTTTGTGTGCATGCAAAGTATAACTTCAACCAGAGTATTGTTTAAAGCAATCGCACAAAGTGAATGCAGCCTCATTAGCGGCGCGGAAGCTTTATCGACAGGCCAGTAGCCTGCCTATGAGTGTTTGTGTATGGGTTTGTGTTTTTGTTTTTTTGTCTTCTGGATGTCCCGCTGCAGTGGTCTGTCAGCAGTTTGTTTACTTAATAACAGTCTGTCTGTACGCTGCTAGGCCACAGAGCAGCCTGTCAGCTTACAATCAACTCCACTTCCCGAACGCTTCAAATGAGAGCTGATTTGCGAGTGGCCGGTACAGCGCATGAAAAATTATCGATGCTCGGCACGTTTCAAGCAACTCTTTTAGGGCGATAGTAGTAAGTAAGCGGCGCGTCATTCAAAGCTAAATGCGCTTTTACTCTGCACGCCGTCATTTGACATTCGACAGCAGCGTGTTTTGGTTAGTTTTCCATTTTTTCTTTTGTTTATTTGGTACTTTGTTTTGATATTTTCATTAGATAGCAGCAGAATGGACTGATCAGAGCTGCACCCTATTGGCCTGTGTCAGGATTAGACGGAGTTTATGCGTGTCCTCAGATATTTTCAATTAATAGATCAACACAGATAGGTAAAAAAATGAAGCACAAACATCAACATCTGTTTAATATTTGCGTTTAATTTTAATGGAATATTTTCCAACTTCATTGGAATATTTCCCAAGTTCATTAAATAAAGAAAGAGAGCTGATGAAGTTGGCACTGATAGGAGACTTACACACCAGCAGGCAAGCAGACAGCTTCGCGGATCCCGTTTTTACATTTAGAAGTTAAAATGTAAACAAACTGGAGTTTAAATAAATAATAATAAGATACATACAGCGTAGCTTAGCCTAGATAAAATGTAATAAAAAATTACTTTGGGACTATGAAATTTTTCACCTTATAATTCTTTACTGAAGGAGGTTTACCTTAACTTTCTTTAAGCGGGTTAAAAGTAAGGATCTATATAAGTTTTATTTCAACCAATCTAATTTTACCAGCACCAGCCGTTTCTATTAGACCTTTGGTAGTATAGCTAGTTGTTGGTTTGATCTCTTTGCAAATATGGCTCTTTGAGCCACTGTCTTTTTGAAACAGACCTCAACACTGTCAGCCTAACGTGAAATCCTCCTGAGAGTTCTCCCCACGGCTAATTTTATTTTTCTCGGGAAATTTTTTTATCCAACGAATTAATTTTTTTAATCTAATCTTTTTCCGACAAAGTTACAGATTAGATATGAAAAAAATGTTTCCTTGGAAGAAGGAATTTAGAATTTCGAATCAGCAGAAAGATGTTTCGGGACGCGTGGCCAAGGCTGCCCATTGGCTTTTAAATTGTTTGGGGCGGATTGAAAGGAATTATGGTCCATTGCTCTTCTTCATGTAATAGAAAAAAACATACACCAAAAAATATATCTAGAATATATATAATAATATTTAGAATAAACAAATATATCCAAAAATGTGTAGTCTCTTTTTTAGTCTCCTTTTTATATTTCTGTGCTTTTTACAGAAATTTTAAACTAACTTTAAACCATATGGCCGCAAAACTAAAATTATGCGCCTATAGTAAATAATTCACCTCACTTCCATTTTAATTATATGATATAAACTTTTCTTCAACCCTTCGAACAAAATTTTTTTTCTTAATTGATTGATTTGTTGGTATTTTCTTACCCGGTTTCCTTTCCACCACCAGACTAATCAAGAATTTTTTATGCGCTATGCGAACATTCTTCTTCTTATACTTCTATACTTCTTGAACTTGGACCCAGACAGAACACTACAGTGTGTAGAACACTACACACTATCCACTATCCACTTGCTCCTCGTCTCTATAGCAAAAATCATGAGAAGGGAAATCCGTTTCCATAGATCCACATATCTCAATTAATCAGTGCCTCACTTAATTACACCAACCAGTGACCATAAGCCGATATGGTCGAGATAAATTGGTGCCTTGGTCCCATTTTAATTGATTGACAGATTTTTCTGGGGGGTTAAATTTGACATTTGCTCTTTTTACTAAATTAAGCTTAAGCTCACTCTGATAAAAAAGTAAGATGACCGCAATTAAATCAGAGTTGTGCAAGAGCAGTTCCGCGCCTATCTTTGCTAGCTCATCCCCGAAGCAGTTTCCGGCGCTTAAGATCAGGACACTGATACACTCGTACATTCGATTACTCACTTCGGAGAGGTGCTATTGAATTGTAGAGATTCAATGGCAGCTAATTGTCAGAGTAAATTTAAAAGAAAGCTTTGCTGTGTAAGTATCTTTAAGGCAAAGTAGAGGTAGGCTCACGTTTAAGCAGTACCTTTGAATGGAGCCCCCATTATCCATCCTATCGCTTAGTTTTAGTTTAGATGACTCGGTAAAATGGCAGTGGAATTTATATCCAGATCTGAGTACATTTACCTACTAGATCCTCACAGGAAAACTTGTTTTCATAATTAAAGACGAGACCTTTAATAAGGTCAGATGAGTTTCTCATAAGAATAGTAGCGGCAGTGACCAGCGACCAGGTGTCTATCCAATATTTGAGAACTAAATTGTTTAGCTCTGCTACTAATTTCAACTTTTGCCTAACATTTTTTGTTTAACCAATAAAAATGCTAATGTTGTGGGTCTAAATAATACACAAACTTAGGTCCTAATCCAAAAGTTAGCGGCTCAATTCTGAGAGATCCGAGTATTTTGGACATGGTCTTCTATTTTTCTGAAAATCGTTTTATTAGTTATTAAGAAGTACACTGAATGGTTAAAAAAAATTGTAATTTTGAAATTTATTAAATGTTGACAATTTAGTATGGAGTTTTTTAAATCAAATCTATACATTTGTATGTACTATATATTTTTGATTTTCACAATCGGAATCACTCAAGTGTTACTTGACCATCGCAGTCCCATCCCACTAAGTTTCCGCTCCATTCATAGACAGAGTTCCCTAGATCTAGTATCGAGCTGCCAGTACGGGAGTCATCAGGGCATTTACATCAGAATTCTAGCAAGAAGTGAATGAACAAAACAAAAAAACACAGACAACGAATACCATCCCCTTGAAACGCAATACGCACACATGCATATTTTGTGTGAGTGAAATTTAAATGAATTCCATTCACTTAAAACTCTACAACTGTCACTTATTACCTGCATTTAATTTTAATGACTTTCAAGTTTCTACACTAAGGACGAAGGCATTCTAACTAATGTTGGTGCTATTATATGAAAATTGCAATAGATTAGAAAACACATTAAAATGCAAAAACAAAAAAACAAATGGCAACACTTGCATGCTGCATCTTGCCCCTCGAAACGTGTCACACATGCAGTGTCAGCGCACCTTCTCTAGTTGCTGTTGTTGTTGCCTTTATTGCTCGTGTACAGTGCACAGGACATGCATCATTTTTCACTTATGACAGCCGGCATCGGTTAGTAGCCGCCCAGCTGCACATGGCCATTTCGGTTGCTGAATGTTGCACCATTAAGTATGAAGTGTCAACTTTTTGTGGTGGCTGCTGTCGTTGGTTGTTGGTGTGGCACATGCCACTGGAAATTGACTTCATTTGCACGTCGCACGCTGCATGCTACAATAATTTTGCGCCTTTCCACATGCTGCGCCTTACCCCTTACATTCCAAATCCCTCTTCGCCTGCTGTCTGCACCAACGTAAACCAATCCGTACTTATCCTGCATTTATGCAACATTTCGACCAGTTGCAAGAGCGGACAGTCGGACAGTCAGTGGCCAACGTGTTATGTTGGTCACCTCAAAAATTTGCCTGTCATTGTGCAAAAGTGAAGGCGCCGCAGTGGTAGTGGCAATGACCAGTTGTACGAATGTGCGAAATCTATGTACGTATGTGCGATGGCATGCCCTTGTGCTTGTTCAGTTGTCCGTGCATGCTGCTCCTGATCGCCACTGGATATCATTTTCATTGTTGCCGTTGACACATGTTATTGCAGTTGCAATCTGCTTAAAACATACAAAGTATTTATTTAAGAAAATTACAAAAAAACAATATGTTTTCTACTTCAATTATGACAAACAAATTTTAAGCTTTGTTGCTGTGATAGTAGTGAAGTCTGCAACAGCTGGGAAATATTGATTTGAGGAAGGAGCATCTTCCCATTTGATTGCTAAAAGAAATGTCTCTTCCATCGTTTTCATTATCTTTCCCAACTGAGTTGATTTTCCATCCTTAGACAGAGTGCCTTTGCTCTAATATCAGACTACCATTTGAGGCTGGGCTCTGCATTCCGGTAAGGAAAACTAAAAAAAATGTTGACAAAATTCTTTTCTTTTATTTTTTGATTTTCGCTACAACAGCCTTACTTAATTACAAAAATTGCGCCAGTCATTACTTTCTCCTGTTGGAGTTTCTGCCACCACCAGAAAAAAGTAAAGGGCGTTATTCGATATTCGCTTCACCATGAGCACTTCAGTAGTATTGCTGTCGCCGAAGATTCTGCGCCATACAATAAACTAGATATCACGGGGAGCTGATTGATTTTGTTATCCATCGAGAGAAGCCTTGGAGATCTAAACTTTCTTTTCTAGGCTTTATATCGTTCTATTGCAAAATGATTTAATAATGAAATTATTATTTCCCGTATTTTTCCCCCATAGAAAGTTTTCAGGTTCTTAAGAAGTTAGAAAAATATTTTCAATAATAGGCAGGGAAAGGAAAATCTAAATTGAGAATTAAGAATTTTCTTCCATATAAAGTACATGTCCCGAAATATTTTATATGGAAGAATATGTTCAACAGCGTATGAAAAAAATTAAAAAATCAACGCGATATTTGAGGGACTCCAAACTTACATACTCTTATACTAAAATGATTGTCCAGTAGTTTTCTAATGATTTTGGTTAAAAAATTTGACATTTTGATAACAATTATTTGAGATTTGTTAACTTTTTGTGAATCTTTTATAAAATGTGGAATTTTAATTTATAAGGTTTTTGTTATGCAATGAACTAATTTTTATAAAAAAAGTAGAATTTAGCACTACAACGTTCACGACGCTCCTACCCTCAAGGGAACGATGTAAGATGGGGCGAGTCCAGCCATGTATACACAGATGGCTTAAAGCTTGAGGGCGGGGTGAGCGCAGGTGTATATTCCGAACATCTGGAGATTTCCTTCAGTTTTCGGCCCCCGATTACTCTGGTGTCTTTCAGGCTGAACTGATGGCAATAACGAAAGACGCGACAATGGGTGTCCATAAAATCTCTCACAAAACAGTCGACAACCGTCCAAGGCAGCCATGAAATGCCGCACATCTCTTAACGCGATGGCCGAGTCATTTCACCTAAAGGTAATATGGGTTCCTGTCCATTGTGACATTGGGGCCAACTGCAGAGCCAATTAAGTAGAGAGACTTGGCACAAAATTGATCAATGAGTACATAAACAATGACATAGGCATACCCTTTTAAATATGTAAGCTACGTATCCCTGAGGAACTCGTAAGAACAGCGAACAAAAGAAGGCGTAATGAAACCACCTGCAGAATCGCCCGACAATTGTGGCCGACTCTTAACGTTAAACGCACAGAATCTCTGTTAAGCCAAAATTAGCACAATCTTAGCACACTGGGGCACAGTCATAACGGGGCACTGCCTAATAGGTAGGCACGCCCAAGGGAAAGGTATGCAAACACATTATTTCTGTAGAAGTTTTCTAGATGAGGAGGAAGAAGAGACAGTTCCCCACGAAGAATGTACCCATGACCGTAAAACTTGTTTGGCAGTACTAAAATATGATAGAAGAATGTACCATTTTAATTCAACCATCGTATTTGTTAAACATCGGTTACACCAAGTTTAATTGAAGGCCC
>JAYXIM010013857.1:0-18065 GCA_037575425.1 Anastrepha fraterculus | reverse complement strand
GGCCGCCGTAGCCGAATGGGTAGGTGCGTGATTACCATTCGGAATTCACAGAGAGGTCGTTGGTTCGAATCTCGGTGAAAGCAAAATTAATAAAAACATTTTTCTAATAGCGGTCGCCCCTCGGCAGGCAATGGCAAACCTCCGAGTGTATTTCTGCCATGAAAAAGCTCCTCATAAAAATATCTGCCGTTCGGAGTCGGCGTGAAACTGTAGGTCCCTCCATTTGTGGAACAACATCAACACGCACACCACAAATAGGAGGAGGAGCTCGGCCAAACACCTAACAGAAGTGTACGCGCCAATTATTTTTTTTTTTTTTTATGGTGGATGTGGCATTAGCTCCCATCTGGCTCGTTCAGCTTGCCCCGTGTTTGCCTTGCGGTATGAGGTCTTGCGTTGTCGTGGTGAAACAAAACTTTGCGTCTATTCACTAAAGACGGTCAATTTTTTTTTAGTGCCTCATTCAGGTTTGATAGCTGATGGGAATAATAATCAGCAGTTATCGTCTGGTTTGGTGCCAGAAGTTCATAATAAACAATACCGGTCATATCCCACCAAATAGACAGGAGAATATTCTTGGGGTGAAGGCCATCTCTAGAGGTCGGTTCTGGTGTTTCATCTTTATTTAACCATTGGCGTTTCTTCTTCTTCTTAATTGGCTCTATAACCGCTTACAATTTTGGCCGAGTTTAACAAAGCGCGCCAGTCGTTTCTTTCTCGTGCTAACCGGCGCCAGTTGGACACACCAAGTGAAGCCAAGTCCTTCTCCACCTGATCTTTGCAACGCAGAGGAGGCCGCCCTCTTCCTCTGCTACCACCAGCTGGTACCGCATTGAATACTTTCAAAGCCGGAGCGTTTGTATCCATTCGGATGACATGACCCAGCCAACGTAGCCGCTGGATTTTTATTCGCTGCGCTATGTCTATGTCGTCGTAAAGCTCATACAGCTCATCGTTCCATCGTCTGCGATATTCGCCATTGCCAACGTGCAAAGGTCCAAAAATCTTACGCAGAATCTTTCTCTCGAACACTCCAAGCGTCGCTTCATCGGATGTTGTCATCGTCCAAGCTTCTGCGCCATACGTTAGGACGGGCATGATGAGAGCCTTGTAGAGTGTTAGTTTTGTTCGTCGAGAGAGGACTTTACTGCTCAGTTGCCTACTTAGTCCAAAGTAGCACTTGTTGGCAAGACAGATTCTACGTTGGATTTCAAGGCTGACATTGTTATCGGTGTTAATGCTGGTCCCTAAATAGACGAAGTCTTTTACAACCTCGAAATTATAACTGTCTACAGTGACGTGGGTTCCGATACGCGAGTGCGCCGACTGTTTGTTTGAAGACAGGAGGTACTTCGTTTTGTCCTCGTTCACCACCAGACCCATTCGCTTTGCCTCTTTATCCAGTTTGGATAAGCCAGAACTAACAGCGGGGTTGTTAAGGCCGATGATGTCAATATCATCGACATACGCCAACAATTGTACGCTCTTATAAAATATTGTGCCTGAGCGATTAAGTTCTGCGGCTCGTACGATGCTCTCCAGCATCAGGTTAAAGAAGTCACATGACAGCGAGTCACCCTGTCTGAAACCTCGTTTGGTATCAAACGGCTCGGAGAGGTCCTTCCCAAATCTGACGGCGCTGCTGGTGTTGAGCAACGTCATCTTACATAGCCGTATTAGTTTTGCGGGGATACTAAATTCAGACATCGCGGCATACAGGTAACTCCTTTCCGTACTGTCGAATGCAGCTTTGAAGTCGACGAAAAGATGGTGTGTGTCGATTCTCCTTTCATGGGTCTTTTCCAAGATTTGGCGTATTGAGAATATTTGGTCGATGGTAGACTTTCCAGGTCTGAAGCCACACTGATAAGGTCCAATCAGTTGGTTGACGGTGGGCTTCAGCCTTTCACACAATACGCTTGCTAGAACCTTATAGGCGATATTTAGAAGACTAATCCCGCGGTAATTGGCACAAATTGCAGGATCGCCCTTCTTATGGATTGGGCAGAGCACACTTAAATTCCAATCGGCAGGCATGCTTTCTTCCGACCATATTTTGCATAGGAGCTGATGCATGCACCTTACCAGCTCCTTGCCGCCATGTTTGAATAGCTCAGCCGGCAGTCCGTCGGCGTCCGCGGCTTTGTTGTTCTTTAGCCGCGTTATCGCTATTCTCACCTCGTCATGATCGGGTAGCGGAACGACAATTCCGTCGTCAACGATTGGGGTATCGGGATCTTCACTTTCTCGGTGGTTTTATTGGTTTTGTTAATAAGTGTTATATCTGGTCTATTGTTACATATGATTTTATATGTATGTATTGCAATGTCCCATATAGTGTATATATTTCACTTTCCATTATATTGCGTGGTGTGTATTTATGAAATGGTTCTTCGTTTTCCAAGAATTGTAATTTGTTTGCTATTTCTTGGTGCCGAACTTTTGCGACTATATAATGCCTTTCTGTGTACTCGGTACCGGCAAGTACAGGATATCCTGTAATTATGTGGTCTATCATTTCTGCGTGGATTTGGCATCTGCGGAATTTATCATCTGAGACATTGGGATCTTTGAAAATGTATTTTTGGTAATTTTTGGGGAGGATAACATGATGATAACCGATGATCAAATCATAGAATTTTATTAAAAAATGCGTGCTCTGTTAAGAAAGTTCAAGATCCACTTTTTTATCGAAAAATTGTGTTCAGCGACGAAGCTAATTTTTGGATCAATGGGTAAGTAAATAAGCAGAATTGTCGATTTTGGAGTGAAGATCAGCCAGAAGAATTGCAAGATCTACCAATGTATCCAGAAAGGGTCACAGTTTGGTGCGGTTTATGGGCTGGAGGTATCATTAGACCGTACTTCTTCAAAGATGCTGCTCATCGTAACGTAACTGCGGATGGTGAGCACTACCGTGAAATGATATCCAACTTTTTTTGCCCAAAATGCAAGAGCTTGACTTGCATGACATGTGGTTTCAGCAAGACGGTGCCACATGCCACACAGCACGCGTAACAATGGACTTGTTGAGAGGCGAGTTCGGTGAATATTTTATTTCACGTTCGGGACCTGTCAATTGGCCACCCAGATCGTGCGATATAACGCCCTTAGATTATTTTTTGTGAGGCTATGTTAAAGCTCATGTCTTTTCAGACAAGCATGCATTGGAAGACAACAGTAAAGCATTTATGTGTGAGATACCGGCCGAAACATAGGAAGAGTATGCCAAAATTGGACTAGGCGGATGGACCATTTGAAGCGCATTCGCGGTCAAGATTTGCAAGAAATAATCATCAAACATTAAATTATATGGACTCTACTATCGATTTAAATAAAAATGTCGTGCATTTTTCTGAATTTTACGCGTGTTTTTTGTGCAATTTCCCTATAGCTCTTAAAAATCACCCTTCATAAGGTGAAGTCCAAAATAAACAAGACTGAGCTAAAATCGAAACGACAGGAGCTTTGATCTGATAACTTCGAGTTAATTTATTGAAAATAGTTTCCTCTGGCCTCGATGCACTGTTTTGAGCGATCTAAAAGCTTTTCCAAAGAGTATTTCAGGTCATTGACCGGATTTCGGAACGTTCTTCAGGATGTCGGTACAAGCCTTTTGAATGGCCTCTACGGACGCAAAACGAAACTTCCGAATAGGTGGAAGTCAAAGGGAGCCATATCAGGCAAATACGGTGAGGGATTGATGATTAAAATGCGATTTGTAGTCAAAAAATCAGTCACAAGAGTGGATCGATGAGATGGTGCATTATCATGCAATAAGCGACGGCTTCTTCCTTCGCGGTATTCAGGGCGAATTCGACGAATGCGATGAAACAAACGCTTCAAAACGCCTAGATAGAAAATTGCATTGACGATTGGGCCCATTGCCATGAACTTCTTGTGGACAATTCCCTTGGAATCGTAAAAACAAATGAGCAACGACTTGATTTTTGACTTCTCCAAATGCGATTTTTGGGTGGTGACTCGTCTGGGGCCTTCCATTCGGCACTTTGACGCTTAGTTTTAGTTCCAGGTTCATGTTGTGAACATCACGTTTCATCACCAGTTACAATGTTGTAAAGGAAGTTGTTTCGAATATTGAATTGTGAGCAATTTTTTGTTCTCAGTTAACTTGTGCGGAATGAAACGTGCACAGGCTTTCCGTAAGCCCAAATGATCAGTTCAAATGCGATAAATCGATATTTTGGAGATATTCAACTCTGACTCCAAGAATTTCAACAGTGATTTCGGTTCAGTTTTCATAAATTTACGAATAATTTCGACGGAGTTTTCAGTGATTACTGATTTTGGGCGGGCCGTATGTCATTGTCATTTATGTCCTCACAACCATATCTGAAACGTGAAAGGTAGAAAATCATTGCCATAAACTTTTTTCATCAATTCAAATGTTTCGGTAATTTTCGGTTTTACCGATTTTAAAACAAAATTGGACATTGGCTCTTTGTTCGAAACTCGTTTTTGTACCGATGACAAATGACGCAATAACTTCGCTCCCACTGAACCGAATGACACCTAGCTTTTACTGAAAGTCAGTTAGGGATGTAACTTCCAGCGCACTAACTCATTAATGGTGCCATCAAAAACATTTTTATGACGCCAGCCTCGTTTAATTTGGACTTCAACCTGTATAACAAATATAAATAATAATTGTTTATTTAAAAAGAGCGATCCTGGAACATTATAGAGGACTCTCTTTGCTTAACACTCTATATAAGATTTTAACTGGGCTTTTGTTAGCACGCATTAATGTTTGAATTGATTTGAACAAAATCATTATGGAATTTCAAGCTGCAAAGTTGCTTCAAATCATATTTGGCTCCATGACGAACTTTGCCCCCTTTTTTTGCAAATCGAGAGGTAAGGTAAAATGGTCAGCTGAGCCCATCTTTGATCTCTCTGGTTTTAAATGATTTAAACGATTTCCTACCTGTTGGAGTTAAAGTAGCTAATCTTCGTATTAAACTGTTAATGTACGCCGAGGACTTAGTGCTTTTTGCTGAGTCTCCGACCGAATTGCAGGGTATAATCGAAGGAATCCGTAATTATAGCATTCAATGGAGGCTCCATAAGAAAAAAAAAATAAAGTAAATTTGATCAAACCGGAATGTATGGTGTTTAGAGGGTGCAGCAGAACTCCTTCGTCTTATACATTAATTGGATGTTTGGCGACGAGAATATCGAGATTGTTAACGAATATAAAAATCTGGTCGCGCTGCTTATATATAATAATTCTGTTATACGAAAAATTTACATGTGAAGCTTGGTGATTCTAAAACCGCTGTCAATGCAACTTGACTTAAATATATTAATAATCCTCGAATCTGCATTTTAAATAAATTGAAAATGTATAATAAATGCTCAAAGTGAAGTTTGGAGTGTCGACGAATACGACTCACTTGAGAGATTTCTTATATTTGATTATTAAAAAATTGATTTATTTTGCCCCCAAATTATATGATTCACATAGAAACAGATTTACTTCCGCAATATCTACATACTCGTAGACTTCGAGCGCATGTGGGCTTTGTCTTGCGGTGTTTTATTCTGCCACGTCACAAGCTTCCGCGCTTCCTTGCAAAGGAGACCGCACGTCTCCACGTTCATTGGGTAAACAAGTGAAAGGATATCTCGCTAATGTTAAATATGGAGTCTCTTACTGCTTTTACTGCTAAGTCTTTGTCTGCATTCATACCTTCGTTTTTAGACTATCTTAAGAATAAAAAACATTCGACTTTTCTGAACTCTGCTATTAAATCAGAATCACACGACTTTTCTGGACTCTGCTGTTAAATCAGAATCACACGCTTTGTATGCTAACTTAGCTCTTAGAGATATTAAATATCAGCTTAATTTTTCGTGCAAAAGGAAGTCTTCTTAACCTTAATGCGAGAACTTTAAAGAATGAACTTTCTACCCCATGTACAATTTGTAACTTGGGTGTCCTGAAAAGCATTCAACTTGTCATAGATATCTGACCAATTTCTAGAAATTTTCGTTTAAAGCATTTTGGTGAAAATACATTAGATTTATCTAATATTAAAAATACCTTAAATGACTGTGATTATAGAGCTTTTTTATAAATATTTATCCTACTGCCTCAAATATACGGAAATGATTTGAAATGAATTTTCGCAAGTACTCTTTTGTATTTTGTGTTTAGAAAAAGAACTAAGCGGTTTTATTAAAAATTCTGTTGAAATTATCGAAATTCAATAACCACTACATTCACCGTGATTTTCAATAACTTTTTGTATTCGATTTGCCACAGAATTGATAATCCTGGTTTCTGTAAGATTGGAATTCCATATTTCACTGATTTTTGCCATAAATCCTTCTTATTTTTGGATGTATCCTTCCCGATTCGCTTCTTTAAATCTTTCCAAAGGTTTTCAGTGGGGCTTAGGGCTGGCTTAATCAATGCATAATTTTAATATTTTTTTTTAAAAACCACTCACGCACTAACATTGAGGAGTGTTTTGGGTCATCATCTTGCATAAAAAGCCACCGAAGGGGCATATTCTCTTCAGCAAATAGTAGCAACACTTCTTTAAGTATGTCTTTGTAAATCAATTTGTCTATTTTATTGGTTATGAGGTGAATAGGTCTTACGCCATACCAAGAGAAGCATCCACAAATCATTATGTTGCCGCTACCGTATTTTTTTTTTTTTTGTGAACCGCTGTGAGAACTCTTGTTCTTCAGGATGTCTAACATTTCGCCCAGCATCATTTCCAAATAATTAGTTTTTTTTTGCCCTCCAAAGTATGTTATACCATTTTTTCATACTCTCTGATCCACACCATGACTTGTGCTCTTGAGCAAAACTTTTGCTCTTTCTTAAATTTACTTGTTTCAACAAAAGAACTAACCTATGCCTGGTAGGTTCTTGTTGGGGAATTGACGCCATACAGTTCTCGTTGATACTACGTTGTTGATTTCAGCTGCAATGGTCTTTGATGACGTAAAAGGATCCTTCTTGGTAAGAGTCACAATTAAGTTATCAGTAGTGCAAGTCGTTTTCTTTTTGCCACCATGTCCTTCTATCAGTGCTGCATTCAAGGAGAAGGTGCATTAGAGTCTCCTGAGATTGGTCGCAGAAGCAAAAAGAATTAGTCCATATCCCAATCTTGTGTAGGTGACTTCGCAGTCTGCAATAGACTATGAGAATGCCTGTGGGTAATCTCAATTTATCCTTGGAGAGGGTTATGCGTTTTTCAAACCTTATTTAATTGCACCCCTGTAAGGATTTCGCCTGTCGTAGACCCATAGTTTGGTGCAAGCTAACCTCGCTAAGCCTTTGCTCTTCACTCTTAAGATTCTCCTCGATGGTGTGCTGTGTCATTAGCAAGGAAGTACTCGGGTCCTATTCATAATGAGGTCGCAACCTCTCCTGCCAATGCGATTCTTACTTCATTCTCAATTATACCCCTGTGTCTCGCGACTCAAGTTAGTCGGGTGCGATTGTATGTTCCTAACAGATTCAGTTATACTCAAAGACCAGTGCGGACTTAATCTCACAGAATAGCCGAGTCTTGAGTGTCTCCTGACTGTCGCTCAGAATGGAAGTTCTTGTCTAAGTTAATCTCCGCACAAGGACCTCCGCATCATCTCCGTTAACGAATCAGGAATCCTTTCTATCATAAATCAAGTGCAGAAAGTGGTAATGAATAGGATAGGATAGAAAACCGCCGGATGGCATCACGAAAATGGCACTGAACTGGATCCCGCAAGGAAGTAGAGGTCGAGATCGGCCAAAGAATACTTGAAGAAAGTCGATGCTGCGCGAATTAGTATATGCCGAGATCACATGGAACGGCGCAAAAACAATAGCCCAGAACCGTGTACGATGGAAGAGTCTGGTCGAGGTCCTATGCTTCTTAGCGGAATGAACAAGGGGGGAAAAATGTCTATTAGAGGCCACCGTAGGTGGTGGTGCGTGATTTCATTTGGAAGTGCCCGGGTTTGGATGTACGAGTATGAAATACCAAAATGATAGAATTTATTTTTTCTATTAGCGGTCGCTACTCGACAAGCAATGGCAAGCCTAGATGTGATTTCTGGCTTGAGAAAAGTCATCCGCTAAATTGTAGGTCCCTCCATTCGTGGGACAACTTCAAGACTCCTACCACAAATAGAAGGAGGAGCTCGCCTGAACATCCAACAAAGAGCGCAAGCGCTAGATACATGTAAAGTTTTATCTATTCATCTTGAATACCCTAATGGCAGTCGAAAACTAAGTATTTTAGAAGATATTAGTCTTGCTCCTTCTTAGATACATATTTTAATTCAAGCTACACACCGCTCCACACGCCAACGTAGCGTCCTTTCATATCCCACTTTAATTGCAAAGCCAACGCTTTTTATCAATAAATCCATCGCTCCTCTGTGCGCGGCTCTAAAATGTTGGCATTAGCGGCAGATGAGCAGCTGCAGCATAAATGCATCAAAACACAATAATCAAGAAAGCGAAAAAGATATTAAAAAATGAAATAAATAATAACAATACGGCAAAGGAGCAGCCAAAGAGCGCGCCCCTGTCACCAACAACAACAACACACGCCGAGCTCTTTCACACGTGCACTTATCCACACATATGGACGTGTGTGTGTGTGTGTGTGTACGTGTAGGACCAGCTAAACAAACGAGAAATAAAAAGAAAAATTTGTTTACGCAACTGAATGAACGGGACCTAGTCTTAAGGAAATATACACTCACACATATGTAGGTACAAATGTTTCATTTTTTATCATCCTTCTTAGTTATCCTGCATGACTGCAATGTTATTTTTTCGGCATTGGCTACATTTTGTTACGTCTTTAGGTTTGCTTTAAGGATTAATAAAGGCGCGTATCAACATTTATTAGTTGTTGGCTGCGCATGCGCCGCAGCGCTAGAGGCCAGTCCAGGCGGCACAAAAAAAAGGCCCGGTGTTTCGTTTGGAAACAAACAGAAAAACACTTGCAACGTGCTGCGCGCAACACTTCAAACCCCTCACACTGTACTTGCACCTTCTTCTGCTTCTGCTTCCTCTTCTTCTGCTTCTTCTTCTTCTTACTCATAATACGCGTAATCGTAGGAAGGGTTGCAGTGAAAGGCTTTTAATTTACAGTTGCAGTGAAATGTGTTGCGTGTTTGCCGCTTCTGTGGCCATCGCCGCGGCTGCTGGGGATGCAAGCTGCACAAGTCTGCGTCCGGTGAGGCTGTAATGAAGCAGCGGTAATTCTAGCAGCTGACCAAAAAGCGAGTGCACTCATTGGTTGTCCGCTCGATTAGCTAACTAAATGTCTGGCGCGTGGCATTGAATGCACGGACATGCGCGTGTATGCAAACGTGAGAGTCAAAGGGTTAATGGTGTTAATAGAAGGCAAGCGTAGCGTTGAATTAATAGTTGGTGAATGTAATTTCTGGCAATGAAAAAAGCGCTGGTTTGAGCAATTAATTATCTACCTTTTGTTTTGTTTGATATTTACATAAGTTGACCTCCGTAGAGGAGTAACCTTTTTGATGAAGCACCCTTGATTGCATAAGATTTCAGTGTCTAACAGATTTTTTTTTCGTTAGTCCGTCAGTGGAGCGTTCCCCTTCTTCTAGGTTCGTGCAATAACCGCTTACGTGATTTTGGCCGAGTTTAACAAAGCGCGCCAGTTGTTTCTTTCTCGTGCCAACAGCCGGCATTTGGAGACACCAAGTCCTTCTCCACCTGATCTTTCCACCACAAAAGGGGCCTTTCTCTTCTTCTGCTACCACCACCTGGTACCGCATCGAATACTTTCAGAGTTAGAGTGTTTGTATCCATTCAGATGACATGACCCAGCCAACGAATCCGCTGGATCTTTATTCGCTGCGATATGTGGAGCGCTTTACATGCCGATAGAATCGTTCAGTAATTGTGCAGAGAAGTTATGCTACTTCCGTACCGCTTCCCAGGACTATATACGGAGGCCTCAGAAAGTTCTAGGGATGCCACCCCATTCAGTTTCCAAACTCGTAGCTATGTTTACAGGTCATTAGACGATCGGCACACACGCGGAAAAGCTAGTTTACCATTTAACCCCCACTGTAAAAGTTTTCGGGACCTTTTAGAGCAGGATACTGTTGAGCATTTTCTCTATAAATATCCGGGTTTGTCAGCTAGATGATTTAGGTTATTGGGAGCTCCTTTCCTCGACAACTAGGGGCAGTCCGCCCATCTACATCCCTTCATTATTTTCTATTACATCAACAGCTCTAACTGGGTGTAGATATCTCCCTGTTGGAGGTTTCATAATAGTATCAAAACGGCACTTTAGTGCTACTTGGGGAGCGCCAAAATGGTACTTCAACTATTTCACGTACCTACCTATGTATGCTTCTGTAGTGCTTTGGTGCCTAGTGTTCGTTCACTTCTTTTTAGAGACCAATTTTGTGTTTGAAATTTTCTGAATACTTGAAGAGGTTTTAATGATTGCTTCCAGGTATGGACTATACATCGGATATTATAAAGTCTACCATACCGGCTTTCTTAGCTTGTGGCGTGTAGTTGAATATTTGTGCGGTGTGATTGTACGATCTTGATGAAACGTAACGCCCTTCACCTTCGTCAATTTTTGGCAACCACCTACTTCAATCTGTTCAGTAGTTGGTATTAGAAGTAAAATTGCATGGCTGAAAGCAGTTCGTAAAGGATAATTTCAACCCCACCAAACACACACCAAAACCTTATTGCCCTTACTCTGTGTTAGGCGATGTTGTTGTTGTTGTTGTTAACAGCATAGGTAGCCCTGTCAGTGTAGTCATATCATCGTTCGTCTTCGTCTAGCTCATCTAAGGGTAGGCCCAGGAAACATGCTATTTCGACAGGTTGAGGGGGCATGTGAAGAGGTGGTTAGTGTCGTGCGTGGTACCTTCGCATGCCGGACATGTGTTTGGTATGTCGAGGTCGATTCTGGATAAGTAGGAGTTTAACCTGCTACAGTATCCAGAACGTAGTTGTGCCAGTGTTACACGGGTCTCACGGGGAAGCTGGAGCTCTTCATCTGCGATGGGTGGTGGTTGGACTCCGATTACGGCATTCACAAGACGGGAGTTCAAGAAGGTGGTAACGGTCTCCCGGTGAATGTCGTTTATACTCTGTCTAAATACTGTCCGGTCCAGTAGGTTACGGTCGGTCTTGTCCTGGATATCGCCAGCGTAGTCAAAGAGGTGTCTCCTGACGTGCCTGGGAGGCGGCTCGGGCTCAAGCAGGTGTCTGCAGGGATGAGACCTGCGGTAACATCCGAGCAGGAACTGCTTGCTGAGCAATTTATTGTGCTCCGCAACTGGGAGCATTTGTGACTCGTTGTGAAGGTGTTGTATAGGTGACATCAGGAGGCACCCGGTCGCTGTCCGAATGGCGGTATTTTGACAGGTCTGTAGCTTAGTCCACTGCGAATCACTAGTTCCAGGCGACCAGACAGGCGCAGCATAGTTGAGAACCGGCCGGCCAATTGCCTTAAATGTCGAAAGCAACAGTTCTTTGTCTTTGCCCCAAGTGCTGCCGGCCAGCGATTTGAGGACCTTGTTGTGTTAGGCGATCGTTTGGGTCGGCTGACCGCGATTTGACAACAATATTTTCGGCTGTTTATATGTGAACAATTTTCTAACCACAGTTCCTATTCACTTCAAAAACGTCAATTCGGTCCAAATGTTCCTATTTTATTTTGTTCAATTCATATGGCATTGGTGCATCGAGTGTGGCATTCGTGCATCTGACTAATCTTCAGTCCCAGGGTAATGGAATATGTCCCATTCCACGTTTTCCATGATTTTGCCCATATTTTCAATGATTGCCTTGCCAGAGCGTGTCTCATCTTCAACGTCCGTAATCCTTAAATGGAATTCCAGGAAACATAACTCTGGTAAGGAGTTCGGCAATAAACTGGGTAAAAATCATGCTAAGGTCATCGTTACTCACTGACGCGAGCTGGTGTTAGTAAAGCTCTATAGAAATATGTCACAGTCCATCAGCCCTGCCTGAAAAAGTTTTCCAACGGGGACGGTACGGGGTAGTATTAAATACTCAAACTAAGCATTATCTAAGTCATTGTGAGTAGCCTTTTTAATAAGTCATCATTACTTGCTTCATTTATTTATAAAACGCTAGTTGGCAGAGTCCTCAACTCGCTGATGTGGAATTGAAAGATATAGACCGAGCTTACATCTTAGCTACATCTTTCGTCTAAAAGTACAGCAGTTAACTCAGATTTTGCGATAATTGAGCTATCGTAATATTACATTATTACATTTTATTAATTCATTTGGCCGTGGCACATCTTCAAAGGCAAGATGCAAGACTATAAGTTCAGTGAATTGAAAAATTCATCTCGTCTAAAAGATAGAATTAAATCGTAAAAACTTTCGTGCGATGATTTATTACGATTTTCGTCGTGGATTACCGACTCAGGAGAGCATTGTTCAACTTATTTCGACTGTTGTCGTTGAATCATCACACTTAGCCACTGCGAAACGGTGGTAGAAAGAGTTCCAATGCCGATCCGCCGATACTTGTAGGATGAATTACGTGAAGGCCTTCAAACAACTATTGTTGTGCCAGAAACAATTGATGTCAATGGATAACGCACGATCGTCATGTGAGATATCTTAAGACCTACCTTGGGCATTAGTTGGGCCAGCATAGATTGAATATTACATGAAAATTTGGTCGCCTAGAATATTTGTTTTAGTTGGATAACGCATAATTTGACAAGTGCCCCAAAAAGGAATCGTGCCGATTGGAGTAAAGAAATGTTGAAGAAATTAATCTCCGTTGATTCAAAGTATGTCTATGACATTGTAATAAGTGACGAAACTTGGATCTACCTATACATACGAACCGGAAACAAAACAGCAATCCACAATATAAGTGTTCTCAGACAAGTTTAACCCGACAAAAGTTGTGCGCCTAGAAGCACATCAAAACAAATGATCGTCTATTTTTATGTATGATTTTCAAACGGCGGCCGGCGTAGCCGAATGGATTGGTGCGAGATTACCATTCGGAATTCACAGAGAGAGCGTAGGTTCGAATCTCGGTGAAACACCAAAATTAAGAAAAACATTTTTCTAATAGCGGTCGCCCCTCGGCAGGCAATGGCAAACCTCCGAGAGTATTTCTGCCATGAAAAAGCTCCTCATAAAAATATCTGCCGTTCGGAGTCGGCTTAAAACTGTAGGTCCCTCCATTTGTGCATCAACATCAAGACGCACACCACAAATAGGAGGAGGAGCTCGGCCAAACACCTAACAGAAGTGTACGCGCCAATTATTTATTTTTTTTTTTTTTATATATATAAATAGAGAAACTTCAAGGAGTATATTCTGAGTAATATGTAACCATTTGTTTGCCAATGAATCTCGGAGAATTAAGGCAAATCAACCGCTGAAATCGAATCATTCTTCACCTAGACAATGCGATGCCTTACAGCATGGAATGGTTTCTTTTGTATCCGGAATATCAAAAATAAAATGCGCGGTTTTTAACACCTGATGAAGCTGTTGAAGCTTTTAAACAGCTCGTTTTGGAGGTATCCACGTCTGAGTGGCACAAGTGATTCCAAGGAGAATATTTTGAAAAACAAGAAATCCATTTTCATAATTATTTTACTGTGTTTTTATTATTAAGTGGAAAATATAAAAATCGAAGCTCGTATAATACATTTATGAATTTATTGATCAAGTTGTATTTTAATCATAGTGCTTTTATTTATTACTTTGAACAAGTTATATTAGTACTTAGTCAGTGAGAACTTTCAGGTTTTTGGCCATAAAAAAATAAATCAAGTTCAATGGGCCAGCCCTTAAAAAATATCCAGCCATTCACAATTCCATTACACTTCATTCGTCGCAGCTGACTGAATTTCGTATATTAGTTGGTAAATAAATTTAAGGAACAGCTTTGAATTGGCTACCTATACAACAAAAACATGTCCTTAAAATTTATACACTCATTTTTATTCTTACCCATTGAGCTGTGCACTAAGGAGCGTCAAACCATAAAATCCCGATAGAAACATTTACAAATTGATTCAAGTACAAAACAAGCAGCCATATTTGAAGAATTCGCGTTCGTTAAAGAAATTGACAAAGCATCTCTTGTCATTGAGGTAATAATTTATGCGAGCTACAGGTGCCACTTCAGCTATAAAGACAACCCGTCGATTCCATTGCATAGATAAATGGGAAAATACAAATTGAATTCACGTGAATGCATACATACATAAATACCTACACACAAATGTACACTCGCCCTATGGTTGAGAGATAATGAAAGTGATATTTTTTCTAATGTAGGCGTACGCCGCGGCGACATCGATAGCAATCGTACAAATCCTTTTATGAGCGGTTATGTTAGGGCTGCGCAAACCAAAGGATATTCGTGTTGATGCACTCCACACACACATGCATGGGCATATATACATAAGTAGTATAATATTTTGATCCACGCACAGCTTACCATTGTTGCCAACCTATGCTGCTTATCCGCAGGCAATTGCTTAAGCAGCGCGCATGCGTAAAATTGGAATAGAGAACATTAGAGGAAGAGTATCAGCAGACGTAACAGGTACTCATACGGTATGAAAATTTCACTTTTTCCATAACACGCGGTTTATTGAAGTACTTGCTGCCGCAGAAGTCGTAGCAGTAGTCGTATCACTTTTATTAGGCTTACTCGGAATTCGCTGCCCGTAATGAAGTGTTGTCATATATAAAGAAATACAGAATTGACAGTTTTACAGCATCCTTTTGCTGTCGTGTAAAATTGTTAACGAGCTCATTTGGGGGCTGGTGCAACGGTTGACGGGGCGGTGTCACACGCGCCCCGCCGTGTTTTTCTTCTGCCACTTGATTTATGCATGTCAATAGGGGACCTGTACGATGCGAAATTCTTGCCGGTGACAATTCCGAGATTTTTTATTTTTTATTTTCATTGTGTCTCGTCTGCGTTTTGATATGGATCTGTGTATCTGTATGTATGTATACGCCTTTGATTGCTGCCTTAATCAGGTCATTCGGGGCGTTTTATTATGCAGTGAGATTGTAATCGTGCTAGGTAGACATTTAGTAAGATGTAATTCGTTGGTAATCAATGTCATTTAGGCTGTAAACACTTTTACTCTGGAAGTCTTTTGAAAGCGCACATACATCGATACTTTTCGAAATTAATTGCTGTTATTTCTTTTTCTGTGAAAAATTATGTTACAAAGTGATAAAATCTTTAGGGTATTTGTAAACATATTGTATTTTTTTTTCATTTTTAATTTTTTTTAATTCTTATTAACATAGTTTTTTTTTTTTTTTTTTTTTTTTTTTTTTTCGGTATTGGATGTAATGAGCGTTGGCTGAAAACTCATCCATAAGATTTTGAAACACTTTTTTATTTTTTTGTAGTTCTTCGTAGTTAGTTGAAAAACACACCTCCCCCTTACTGATCCTGCCTCAACGGTAGCGACTAGTAACTGCTACTACGAGGCTTGCCTTTACATTTGGCGCCCAATAACGAAAACTCAGTAAAAAAATAACGAAAATGGATTTATTGTTTTTCAAAGTATTTCCCTTGGTAGTCAATATACAATCGCTTGAACCAATTTTCAAGGCGCATTTGCTACTCAGATGATGCTTCCAAACGAAGGCGCTTTTGTTAATTCTGAAGTTAACTCCAAACGAGCCCCTTCATGCGCTGAAGTCGTTGAGGTGGCATTTTATGTTTGACATTCAACAAAAATAAATCATTAGGTGCCAAGTCAGGGCTGTAGGGCGGAGGACTCATTAATTCGGTCTTTTGAGTGCTCAAAAACTCTCTTGTGTAAGCCGATTTGTCTCTGTAGCTTCTTCGGGCATTGAAAAACGCGCATTTTATTTTGATATTCTAGATTCAAAAGAAATAATTAGATACCAAATTAGGTTGTAAGGCGGATGATTCATTTCTCCGATCTTTTGAGTACTCAATAACTCTCCTGTGTAGGCCGTTACGTGAGAGCTTGCATTGTCTTGGTGAAGAATGATTCGTCATCAGCTCTTTAGCGTTTCGGTTCAATGGTGAAGAATGATTCATTTTCAGCGTTTGGCCTTCCTTAGGTTAGGTTAGGTTAGCCAGGTTGCTTATCTAAGACAAGGCACACGATGGCCCTAAAGCCCATTATGAAACTTGCATTTGATTTCCATCCCCTAACTAAGTTGCTTAAACCACTCATATCTTTTTAAAAAAGTAATCAGTCCCTCCAGGGAGACATTTTGCAAATTTCCCACGTCTTTAAAGAAATAATCGCCAAGATATTTGGCACGGCTTGTTTGATGACTAACAGAGGAGGTTTTGTACCGACTCAATTTCTTTTTCATCTCCACAGCTCCTTCAGAAGTCACTGAGAGGTACACCTATTCTATTGACTAGGCTATCAATAGTGCAGTGAGCCGTTATAACACCTGTCAGGACGATGGTAGTTGATCTGTTGAATACAAGCAGACATTCTGTTCGTTTTAAGATTTAGTATTGGCCAGCGCGCTTTAGAGATCCTGCAGTTAATAGTCAAAGATCACCTTCTGTAGGTTTCCGCGATTACGCTCCAGTCAATCGTAGTGTATAGCTCGTTTAGAGGAATGCTTATGTCCTCTACCAATCGCTGAAGATCAAGCTCAGAGCCTTTCCTTGCACACTCATTCGGTGTTTAATTTCCCTCCACTCCAAAGTGGCCAGGAACCCAACAAGGTGTGGTGTTGCGTTGTTGGAGAAGCAAAAGCGGCCTCCTGCATGGTTTTACTAAGTTCCTTAGTTTACATAGTTTTACTTAGTTCCTCAAAAAATTTTTGGCAAACAAATTGTGCGCACCACTCAGAATTGATTGTTTTGAGTTTTTCTTGTGGTGAAGTTGCGAAATTAACAAATTTTACGAACACTTCCGAAACAAGCAACCATTTTTTTTGAAGTGCTTCTTCCGCGAACATCTTTTGTTTGATCAAACTGGTGTAGGAGCACCCATAATGTCGACTGCTGCTTGGTTTGCGGCTCATATGCATAGGCCCAAGATTCGTCACCTGTTCGATGTCATAGACATACTTTGCATCACCGCGGCTGATTTTCTTCTTCATTGCTCCTCTGCCGGCTTTTTGTATATATTTTTTTAGAATCTTACGGCCGCCACCGTAGCCGAATAGACGGGAAATTATAAATTTCAGGTAGAGTGATTAATTTCGCGCCACCTTGTAAAAAATAGTTTGAACATTTTTTTTGTTTGAAAAACAGGTTAGGGTAGAACGTTTTGGTAATTTGGAAATTCTTCTTCGAAATTAAAGGAGGAAATTTAATAATATCGATCTGTAAACATTTGATTAATTTTGCGCCACCTTGCATCAGGTGTTTTTTTTTTAATGAAATTACCTACCTACCAGATCATAAAAAAATTCTTTCCAACAATATTTCCGTTTTACATTTTCATTTTACGGTCTCAAGCTCTTAAAAAAGCACCCGATATAAGAAAACAATGAAAAATCGGGGAATTAAAAAAGGAAATTTAATAATGTCGATCTGTAAACATTTTATGAAAAATCTGCCAATAGGGTGATTAATTTTGCGCCACCTTGTATCGGGTGTTTTTGTTTATGAATCCTACCAGATCATAAAAAAATGCATTCCAACACTGTTTCTGTTTTGTATTTTCATTTTACGTTCTCAAGCTCTTAAAAGAACACCCAATATAAGAAACAAAACACCTTGTATCGGGTGTTTTTAGGAAATTACCTTTCAAATCAAAAAAAAGCATTACAACAATATTTCTGTTTTGTGTTTTCATTTTACGTTCTCAAGCTCTTAAAAGATCACCCGATGTAAGAAAACAATTAAAAATCTAGGAATTAAAAGAGGAAATTTTATAATGTCGATCTGTAAACATGTTATGCCAAATCTGCCGATAAGGTGATTAATTTTGCGCATACAAAAATGCATTACAACAATATTTCTGTTTTGTGTTTTCATTTTACGTTCTCAAGCTCTTAAAAGAACACCCGCTATAAGGCAACAATCGAAAATCGAGGTA